>VSMD01050309.1:0-177252 GCA_008750895.1 Mirza zaza
ACAAAAAAAAAAAAAAAAAAAAAAAAAAAAGATTCTAATCTGTAGGAAACACATAGACACACACACACACACACACACACACACACACTTTTTCACCCCTTTCCTTTCCACTATTAACTGATGCTGGTCGCTTTAGTCTGGGATCTGTAAGTGCTTACTGACACCTGGGGTAAAAAAGGAAAGCTTCCAGGAATGAGTGTATCTGTTAAGGCAAATGGATGGTGATGGCAGAAGTAGAGCCCCAGCAGTATTCTTCTGGTTGCCTTTAGTATGTCTGAGACATAATTCCTGGCTTTCAGAAATGATTGATTACACAAGCTTGCCAAGTAGTAAGGTGCCTTTTAAAGCTGAGATAGGGAATATGTCGGGTAATCTTGATTGTATGACACTGACATATGAATGTGCATCATTGATTTAGTAAAGACTTTCATTTTTAGAAAAGTACTATATTAAATGAACATATTAAATTATGATATCCAGATGTATCTTTTAAATATCTAATATATATTAATAACAGGATGTTTCCACTCTAGAGAATTGTTGCAGTTTAAACTGTAAGATAACTTTATTTTAAAACATTTTGTTAAACTATGCACATGGTTAAAAAAAAATCAAGCAGCATAGAAGAGCTCATAAAGAAATGCAGTAGTTTCTTCTCTACACCTCCAATCCTGCTGTGCAAAGACGACTTTTCCCCCCATCAATCTTTTATAATGAGAACTTTCATAAAGTTGCAAGTATAATAACATATTGAATGACACATGTCTTTGACCTAGATTTTCGTGTTATTACTTTGCCACATTTGGTGACACTGTCTCTCACACTTGTGTTCTTTTTCTGAACCATTTGAGAGTTATAGACATCATGACACTTTGCCTCTAAATACCTCAGTATATATTTCCTAAGAACAAAGACAGTTTTCCTACATAGCCACTCAGTGTAATTATCCAGGAAGTTTAATACTGAAAGCTCATATTTGGTTTCACCAGTAATTTCAATAATTACTGTTGCCCTGGCCATGTTCAGTCAAGGATTATACATCCTGTTTAATCATTTTGTCTCATTAGTCTCCTCTAATCTACAACAGTGCAGATCTGTTAATGGCTTTTGTTTTTTTATTTTTCATGACAACATTTTCAAAGAGTCTACTTTTGTAGAATGATCTTCAATTTGGCTTTGTAAGTTGCACCTCTGATATTTCTGAATAATGTCCTTGTATCTTTGGTTTTTTTTTTTTTTTTTACAATTTATTTTAATTGAAGTAAAATATATGTAAGATTTTATCATTTTACTCATTTTTAAGTGTACATTAATGGCATTAAGCACATTCACATTGTTGTGCAACTGTTACCATCCATCTCTGGAACATTTTTCATCTTGCAAAACTGAAACTCTGTACTCATTAAACAATAACTCCCCATTCCTTCCTCCTTCCACCTCCCTCCTCCAGCTCCTGACAACCACTATTCTACTTTCTGTGTACCTTATATAAATGGAATCATACAGTATTTGTCGTTTTGTAATTAGCATATTTCACTTAGCATAGTGTCTTCAAGGTGTTATGCATGTTGTGGCCTATCCCAGGATTTTCTTTCTTTTTAAGACTAATATTCTGTTGTATGAATAGATCACATTTTGCTTATCCATTCATCAGTTGATGGACATACTGTTTTTTTCTGTTTCATCAAATTTAGACATTTGTGTATTGACTTCCTATAATAGTATATGAGAGTTTAGTTCATTTTTGAATAATGAAAGCAGACTATATACGGTATAAGACTATTTCAGAGTTAAGAAAGGCTATGAAAAAATAAAAATAGTTTATAATTTCACTGCATAGAGGAAACCTATCAGATTTTTGTGTATTTCAGACTTTTTTGCATTTATTTACTTTTATGTAATTGAGGCTATAGTGTATATTATGAATTTTTAATGCTTATTTATTTATTTAATTTGAGACAGAGTCTCACTCTGTTGCCCTGGGTAGACAGAGCAGAGGTGTTATCATAGCTCACAGCAACCTCAGATTCCTGAGCTCAAAGGATTTTCCTGCCGCAGCCTCCCAAATAGCTAGGTCTACAGGTGCATGTCATAAAAACTGGCTAATTTTTCCATTTTTAGTAGAGACAGGGTTTCATTCTTGCTCAGCCTGGTCTCAAACTCCTGACCTCAAGTGATCCTCCCACTTTGCCTCCCAGAGTGCTAGGATTACAGGCATGAGCCACCTTACCTGGCCAGACTTTATATTTTGAATTAAAATGTTTTCATCTTTTTAAAAATAGAATGTTATATGACATTGAGTTGTACCTTAACTTACCTATTTCTTATTGTTTGAGAGTCCTTGTGGAGCTATGTCTTTGCTGATGTTTAAGGGCTATATGCCATATCATTTTATTAGTCATTTGTATTTTTTTTGAATAGTTGATTTATGTCTTTAGTTTTTTTGGTGATTTTATCAAGTTACATGAAGTCTATATAAATGTAAAGTGTATACATCTTAAAAATAGACACCATTCATATTTGTTGCACATATTCTTTCCGTTTTTCAATGGGGCAGTTTATTAACATTCTATCTTTGTTGTTGTAAACAGTATTTTGGATTGAACTAAGGATTAAAATATTTTTCTAAATTCTACGATTTATTAAATAAATTCTTTCCTCATTGATTTGGGTGCTTTTATCATATATAAAATGATTCTACATACTGCAGTTTGTTTTGAGGCTATTTTATCAGTATCATATTTTTGGTTAAATATAGCTTCCCCCTCAATTACTTTTAAAAATTGTCTTAGCTTTTACCTTTTCTTTGTTCATTTGTTCATTCATTTATGCGGTCAGGTATTCATTGAGTGTGCTCCCAAACACTGTGAGAGAAGTCATGGCTCTCAAAGAGTTTATGGAGGAAGATAGAATTCAGCAAGCCAGGATAGTTCAGTAGAGGAAGTGTAGAGTACTAGAGGACCATATGGCCCAATCTCATTAGGAGATTAAGAAGAGGGTGTTCAGAGACATCTAAGCCAAAACCTTAGTGAAAAGAAGGAAGAGTGTTTCTGTCAGAAGGAATTGTATGTGTTAAGACCCCATAGTTGAGGTTGGCTGGCATGTCCAATAACCTGAAAGAAGTTAGCAGGGTTGGAGGATAGAATGGAAGCTGTGAGCAACAACCTGCTGGGAATGTTGATTCCAGGCCTGTTAACCTAGTGGAGGAATTTAGCTCCTAGCCTAAGGGCAGCGGTAAAGTTTCAGGTGGTGGTTTCGGAAAACTACTCTTGCATAGAGAATAGGTTGGGAGGGGGCAACACATGAGACAAGTAGACCACATAGGGAGAAATTAAAGCCATTCAAGTGAGCTTGTCGTCCACAGCTAGAATAGTGGAGGCAGTGGAGATGGGGAAATGGGGGTTATTTGAGAAAGACTTAAGAGGTCAAATGAGCAAAACTTGCAGGAATTGGTAAGGGGGGAAGGAGTTTAGAAAGATAGCCAGATTTTTGGTTTGACACCTGGGTTGGATAGCAGTATCATTTTTCCTGAACACACAGGAGAGGGCAAGTTCAGTTTTAGATACAATATGGCGAGGGTTTGTAATGGATTATTGGATAGTATGAAACTTTGGGGGAAAATCTACCGCTCAGTTACGTGGGTGCTTGTGGGGTTGTTGTTGCGAGCTTTGTTTTGCAGTGGCAAATTATAGAGACTTTCTTGTTTTGTGCGTCCAGCTGGAGACCTTATTAAGATGGACTAGGTTATTTTTTTTTAACATCTCTCCAGTTTGATGATTCTCTGACTTAATTCTGTCAGTATTTTTGTCTAGGAGTTAAATTATGATATTATTAATTATAAAATTATACTATGAACAATATAAAGTTATATGTTATGAAAGTTTTTCCTTTTATCTTTTCTTCCCCAGTCACCTTTTAAAATGTGCACTTACCCTCTAGTTTTCTCACTTGTAAAATAAGGTGTTAAGTCTTTCCAAGGCCTACCTGAGATAGTATAATTCTGAAAATCTAAAATTTGGTTTCAAATTCAGCAAGGATAACTTGGTAATGGAGCAAGTGAAATTTGTATTTTGAAGTTAGAGAAACTTTTGGACTTGATTCCAGTGGCGAGTGTGGTTTTGACATATACTATTTTATGAGTTCAAAATGTATTTTTGGAACCCTAGATTTTTAAGCACCATAATTTCCTCTCAGTCGAATATTTTAGTGATATTTTAAGTGATGTTTGTAATTCGAACTCATGTTCATCTTTTTCAGCCCATTAACATTTGTTCTCATCTCTGATTACTTGTCCCCAAAATAACTGTGACATATTCCTTTAAGTCCTTCCATCATGCTTTCAAAAGTAATTCTTCCTGTTCAGCAGGACCTACTTTCTTATGAAAGTATCTCTCAGTTCAGGTTTTTCTTCCTGACTTTCGGGATTTATATTTCCACAACAGTTGAGTTGCTAACATTCTGATAAAAGATGTAAGGAGGCAAGAGCTCAGAAGTATATTTGCCATAATTTATAGATTATTTAAAAGGCTTTAGAGACTTTTGACTTCTTTATCTCAATCTTTTATTTTTCTAAAGAGGTTGTTTTAATAATGGATGGTGAGATAACTGAATAAAAGCTAGTCTTGATATAGTATAGATTACATTTAAGAGTTTATTTCCAATTTCTGATTTTCATTTTTTGGTTTTTCAAAAAGGTTATTGTTCTATGGTATTATATTAGGAATAGAAATGGTAGATTTTAACTTGTTGGCATTGGTTATTATGTGAAAAGCGTAACCAGGAGGTGATTTGTTGGTCTGCTCAAACTATTTGTGGGATTGTCCTTGTGCTAATGCCTACTTTGAAGTACAGTTAACAATGTTCAAATCATCTTTTTTTTTTTTTTTTTTTGAGACAGAGTCTCGCTTTGTTGCCCAGGCTAGAGTGAGTGCCATGGCGTCAGCCTAGCTCACAGCAACCTCAAACTCCTGGGCTCAAGTCCTGCTGCCTCAGCCTCCCAAGTAGCTGGGACTACAGGCATGTGCCACCATGCCTGGCTAATTTTTGCTATATATATTAGTTGGCCAATTAATATCTTTCTATTTATAGTAGAGATGGGGTCTCGCTCTTGCTCAGGCTGGTCTCGAACTCCTGAGCTCAAAGGATCCGCCCACCTCGGCCTCCCAGAGAGCTAGGATTACAGGCTTGAGCCACCGAGCCCGGCCCAAATCATCTTATTTAAAAGCAACTCATATTTGACTTTTGAAAGAATTTGCTGTGAATATTTAAGCCTGGTTCATGATTAAACTATAGCCAAATGGTATCGATATGAAGAAAAAAAGTATTACTGGGTGGTATAGTTTTCTTTTAATATGCAAAACCAGTTAAATTAAACTCTGGGTAGAGGAAAACTACCTAGACATTGTAGCCAGCCACATCTGCATCTTTCTACTGACCATGGTAAAGGACATTCTGAGCATTACCACTTAAAACTAACTTTTCTCTTTAAGGGTTCCTGAAATTGTGCCAGCTGACTCCAGGTCCACCCTGACCCCACAGCATAAACCATGCTGTGATGTCACAGCTACCATAGAACTCCAGGGTAGTGTTGAGCTGGCCCATGTGAGCTCAGGTAAGTCCTGGCTTCTTTTTTACCATTTGGCATTCTTTTCAAAGTTAGTTACCATTACGATTTTATGTCAAAGGAAAATAAGGCAAAACTTTGAAAACTGTGCCATATATGGGGGAAAAAATAAGTCTGTTTTCTAAACATCTATGAGCCAGCTCCATATTCTAACCAACGGAGTTCCATAGTAGCTGTGAAGTCCTCATTGAGTTATTGGCGTGTGGCTTCAAAATATGTTAAACTCTACTCTTGGCCCATCTTACAAAACAGTAAGAATTTTTTTTTGAAACTTTGTAGATAGTAGCATTCATTCACTCTTAGGTTTTCATGTTTTTTAAAGTCTATTAACACTTTATCTGTTATTATGTATCACTAGTTAATTGTGCATTTCATTCAGTCAGTTTTGAATGTATGATACTGCAGGTTAGTTTTATAATTTTAATCTTCTCAGTATGCCTTCAGTTGTCCTTTTATTTGCCTTTGTAACATGAAGGAGAAAGGGACAGAATATATATGTTTGTTAAATTTTCAAAAAAAGTATTAAGAGAAAGATGCTTCAGTTACTCTTGGAGGCACTGTGAGGTGTCAGTAACCTAGAAAGCATGTATATGTTATCTCTTTTTATCTTCTTTTGGAACCTTTGAGTTTTATTCCTGGCCTTTGTTCTATAAAGTGAGATGTTAGCACTTAACATTTATTTGTTGTCTTTTCCTGCCTACCAGTTCTTCTACCTTTTTCTTATTTTCCTTTTATCTCCTGCTATTAAAAGGTGCTCAAAATGTACTGTTATGTGAGGAACCCAGAGGCATTTTGTAAGGTTTTTTTTTTTTTTTTTGCATATACTATGATGCCCTTTTCCCCCTCCCTAAGTAGAAAACATGTGGTGGCTAAAACTTTAAATTATATGAGTATGGGCCAAATCTTATTAAATACCATGTCTGCAGTGAAAACCCATCTATGAAGAAACTGTCTTAACTTTATCAGTTCTCTTTGAGCAGGGTGTAATAAAGACATACCAAAAATTTGGACGGTTCAGTGACATTCTCATGAAATTTGATTTGTAATAAATTTGCTAATCTTTATAGCTGAAAATTTACCAGTTATTGAAACTATGAACTCTTAATTATGATTAGTGAAAAAAATAGAATTATATATTCCTCAAATATTAGACAATAGAATAATTTTCTTTTAAATATTCTTTTGTGTCTCTACTTAAGTATGTGTTTTTCATGCTCTAGGGAGTTTGGAGAATTTTGTGCTGTCCGAGACTGAGAACAGGCTCTCTATTCTGTTCATCGTCATTTTCTGTCCTTCATTATATCTTCTGTGCTGGAGAATGGGCAATATATTGTATGTGTGTTTTAATTCAGAGTGTGGGAGGAGGTAATTGTTTTTGATATTTTGTATTAGGTCAAATAGAAATTCTGGTTGTGTGTATTTGTGTGTATCAACTTTATTGAGATATAATTCATATACCATGCAAATCAGCATTTTAAGTTCTGGTTGTATTTTTAAAAGGCACTTAATAGGAAGGCAGAATGGATGATATTGTAACTCATAGTTCCAAAGCATAGTTTGCTAACTTTGTTGTGCTATTTGGGCAGGTAGTCATTTTTCTGGGGAGATGATCTAGATTTGCAGAAGGGATCTATATGACTTGAGAGTTTGAAAACTTTTGAAGCTGGCCTTTTATGGCTTACAAATGTGATTTTAAAGAATTGTTTTAAATATAGAAGTTTTTTTTTTTTTTTTTTTTTTAAGACAGAGTCTCACTCTGTTGCCCTGGCTAGAGTGAGTGCCTTGGCGTCAGCCTAGCTCACAGCAACCTCAAACTCCTGGGCTCAAGCCATCCTTCTGCCTCAGCCTCCCGAGCAGCTGGGACTACAGGCATGTGCCACCATGCCCGGTTAATTTTTTCTATGTATTTTTAGTTGGCCAATTGATTTCTTTCTATTTTTAGTAGAAACGGGGTCTCACTCTTGCTCAGGCTGGTTTTGAACTCCTGACCTCGAGCATCCACTGGCCTCAGCCTCCCAGAGTGCTAGGATTACAGGCGTGAGCCACCGCGCCTGGCTAGAAGTTATTTTTTTTTTTTTTTGCTTTTTTTCAGAAGTTGTTTCTATTGTCTTTGTGTTTCTCATATTGCCTAGCATGGTGTTCTGTCTGTCATGAACATTCAGTAGATGTGGGAATTAAATTGTCTTTTTTAAGCCTTGTTAGCTTTGATAGTGATGGGAATCGTTGCATTGTAACAATCTCTCACACTCTGAGGGATACGTCTGTTGATTTAACTCCTAGTTCAAGGTGACAATTAAAAATGCTTCTTGGAAAGCACACTAAGAATATTTTTAACTAGTATTAGTGTTTTACCCAACAGACAAATTTTCCTGGCATAACTTAGGAAACACTTAAAATTATTTGGTCCTTCAGTCTTTTTGGTTTTTTTAAACACTATGGTAAACTGGAAGCTAATCTACACTTTCATTTTTTTGCCAACACTGTTTATTATCTATACTGTACCATACTGTTTAGTAAATAGATTGACTGTATTTACCTAACATTAATTTATGTTAAGATTAGTAAAGTGGCAATGGAATGTTCTTCATGGATTTGGGAACAGCGACACTTGTTTTATCTCTCTATCCAACTAGTTTGTAATGTTTTATTTTAGCCTATTTCATCTGAAATCTTGTGGTTCAATTTTTACTTTATTAATTCTTAATGAGTGTAAGGAAGACTTGGTTGTGAGAGAATCTGAAATTAAAATATTGCCAACTTTTACATACAATGAAAATGGTTTCAATTGCTCTAAGTTGTTTTAAAGCTAAAGAACAGTGTGGAAAGCTCAGCATTTGTTTTGATTCTGCTTTAAGTATGCAGTGTAAAGGGCAGAAGCAGCCCAGCACTAACTGGAAGCACGTCCCTGTCTCCTGGTTCCTGCAGCGTCAGGATGGACTCAGGACCAGAACAGGAGTTTGATGTCTTCTGTGAAGTCTGGTTTCTCATACTAAGTTACTGATCTTTGATCCAATTAATATGGTCTAATAGTTCCTCTAAATCCCCCCACCAGAGCTTGGAGCCAGCACTGATGGTAAGGTAAGTGCCTAAGTAGGCAGTTCTACTTCTGGAAAGAAATCTTAAAAAGGGAGAGGAATAAACTAATTTTCCTTATATTCTTTAGGACATTTAAATGATGCTTCAGGATCCAGGAAGCACAGAGAAATACTTAAAGAGTTTGGAATGAATGCTCAACAGGTTTGTGCTTTTTGGGAAAAAAAAATTAAATGCTTTTCTATCTTGGCGCTTGTTTTAGGGGTTGTAGAAGGTGATTTAGCTGCCATAGAAGCATACAAGTCATCAGGAGGAGATATTGCACGTCAGCTTACCGCAGATGAAGTACGCTTGCTGAACCGTCCTTCTGCCTTTGATGTTGGCTATACTCTTGTACACTTGGCCATACGTTTCCAGAGGCAGGACATGTTGGCAATATTGCTTACTGAGGTGAGTGTGGCATTTTGGTTAAATGTTCTTTTATATTAAGGAAATCTGTTCTTTAGTTTTCATTTTAGATGTTATAATGTTTCTCCAAACAGTTCTTAAGTGTTTTCGGATCTTTTACTCCCTTTAAAAAATAACATTAAATTAAAAACTAAATAATAACATTATAATAAATAATAAAAACTAAATAATAACATTAAATTAAAAATTAAAAATTCAGCAGTATATAATTCTTAAGGGTATATGCTTTTATTTATTTATTTTTTTTCTGAGACAGAGTCTTACTTTGTTCCCCAGGCTAGAGTGCCTAGCTCACAGCAACCTCAAACTCCTGGGCTTAAGTGATCCTTCTGCCTCGGCCTCCTGAGTAGCTGGGACTACAGGCATGCACCACTATGCCCGGCTAATTTTTTCTAAGTATTTTTAGTTGGCCAATTAATGTCTTTCTATTTTTAATAGAGATGGGGTCTCGCTCTTGCTCAGGCTGGTCTCGAACTCCTGACCTTGAGCGATCCGCCTGCCTCGGCCTCTCAGAGTGCTAGGATTACAGGCATGAACCACCTCCCAGCCAGTATGCTTTTAAATTGGGTACTTCACAACAATATTAGAATCATTATGTTTGCTTAAAATAAAAACCTGGGTTGTATCTGTCATTCACTTATTTAGTTGTTCAACTAACAAATATTTGTTGAGTACCTAGCACTGCAGAGAAGGGTTAGAACTGTGAAGACATTGGCTCTTCTTCAGCATGTCTCCAGAAAAGTAGAGAAACAGGTAATTCTGTGTAGCTTGTACTCTGATAGATGAAGTGCTGTGTGAGTACTTAGGAAATGGTTTTGAGGTTTCTTCCCTTCTTTCTCAGAGCAGGTAGTGCTTTAGCTAAGATCTGAAGGAGGAGTGGGAGTTAGCCATGTGAAGTGGGTGGGGAAGAGAGAGGAGTTTAGGAAAGCATTTATGCAGGGGCCAGAAATCTTGATATTTGTAGTGAATTCAGGGACTTTGCAAAATAAGTCAGCATGGCTGAGTTGGTGATTGTGAACTGATAGAGGGGGGAGTGTGAGAGATGAGTAGGGGCCGCAGAATGAAGGACCTTTTGGTCAAGAAATTTGAAGATTATTCTTTGGGCTATAAAAAGAGAAGATTATTCTGAGGGCATTCCTTGTGCATCAAGGAATTTGAAAGTTATCCTGAGGGCAACTGAAAGATGTTAGGAACAGAAGCAGGGGAGTGGGAGGAGCAGATTGTGTTTTGGCTGCTGAACGCTGTAGAGGTTGAGCCTGGTTAGGGGAGGACATTGCAGTTGTGTTGGCAAGAAATCCGCCAAGTAGGGCAGTGGCCATGGAAATGAAAAGAAGTGGCCTGGTTTGAGAGAGATGATGGACATGTCGTCAGTCTGAAGAAGTGGATCAATTGGATATGGGGAGAGACAGATCCAAGTTGATTTTGAAATTTCTGGCTTCGATAATTAGGTAGATACTATGAATGATAGAGGTTGCAAATGAATTATTCAGGATTTGACTATATTATCCAGGTAATTTTTTATAATGATAAGAGAAATAGAGTAAAAGTGCAGAGAATCATTATCAATGGTGGGTTCAAATTTTGTCAGTATTCATCTTTTGTATATTTGTATACTTATGCCCTATTTGTTTATTCAGATTTGCAATGTTTGGCAACCATTATGTATAGGGCACTATATGGGGATTAAAAAACATATGAAGGTGAGATGAAAGTATGATTGCAATGGCTAGCCATTGTGTCCAGTTTGGTAAGATTCCAGTGAAGCCAGGGTGTGGCTGGAGGGTATGAGAAGACTGAAGGCCATGATGTAAGCAAAGGGCTTACTGTGTGTAAGGGAGCAGAGTGCTTTTCAAATAGAGGGATCAGAGTTCTGGAACATAGGAGAGAACACTTACAGGTAGCTTTTATAGTGTTTAAGGTCTGGCTGTATTTGTGTTGTGGTGCCCAGTTGTGTTGTATGTTGGAGGGGCCCCCAGTGTGGGGTTGTAGTGGTTGGTTGTGGCAGGAGACAGGATAAATAAGGCTGTGAACTAGGGTTAAAGTCTTTAGGGAATTCATAGACTCCCTGCAGGCTGGTAGTAGAGTCTGCTACAGATTATGGAGGGGCTGTCATAAGTCACAGAACTCCTAAGAGTAAGCTGAGGACCAACAGTGGGATGATGATAGAGCATCAGTGCATATATTTCTGTATCACAAATTGCCTGAAAGCTTATCAGCTTAAGACAAGAAACGTTTGTTATCTCATGCAATTATTGAGGGTCAGGAATCCACAAGCTGCTTAGATGAATGGTTTTGGCTCAGGATGTCACGAGGTTGCAGTCAAGCTGTTGGCCAGGGCTATTGTCGTCAGAAGGCTGGAATGAGACCAGAGGATCTGTTCCCAAGCTCACTGCTGTGGCTGTTGGCAGGAGGCTTCAATTACTTGCCATGTGGGCCCATCCATAGAGCTGCTTGTGATGTGGCAGCTGGTTTCACCCAGAGCAGGTGATCCGAGAGAGGGAAAGAGTGGTCCAAATGGAACCTGCAGTGTCTTTTATAAACAAATTTAGGAAGCAATGTACTGTTACTTTCGCCATGTTCTATGGGACCTGTAGACTAACCCTGGAACAGTGTGGGAGAGGTGGCAAGAGTTATTCCACATAAAGAGCAAAATTGATAATGGATAGGAGAATGTAGGAGAACGTTGGATTTGGGAATATGTATCTAGGGCAGGGGTTTTCATTGGATTTTGTGTTGTGGACCCTGTTGGTAGTCTGGTGGAATTTCTGGATTCTTTCTCAAAAATTATATTTAAATGCATAAAATAATAAATAGCATTACAAAGGAAATTATTTGTAGTAAACTATAGTTATCAAAATACCAAATCAAATTTGCGATAAATAAGAAAATTTATTTTAATATTGGCAAAAATTTAGTGAAAATGAAAGATGTAAACTTAAAACCAAATTCCCCTTCAAGTTCGTGGACCCTAAATTAAGAACTAATAGCCTAAGGAGGTGGTTGAGAATTGTGAGGTTGAAGAGGTGAGCCGATGAGAAGCAGGCTTCAGGGACATGTCCTGCCCAAGAATGGTGGTGAAGTGAGGATTCTTGGAGACCAAGTTTCCCTTGGAATATTTACAGCATTCAGGTCCAGTCTAGGTTGTTGATGGAAATGTCTTCCCAGGCTTTTGGAAAGGAGCTGCGAGCTAGCAGATTGGAATAAGCCCTTTTTGAATTTACCTTTGGGATCCATTTTAACAATATTACTTGAGAAACAGTCAATTATATTCTGAAACTACTTAATATTTGGATTTCCATATTTGAGTGTTGATTAATCAAAGGTTGGGTTCTTGGAGTTAAGATATGGTAAGAATTTTCATGTTTACTGGTAATCCTGGCCAATAAAGTCTAGTAGAACTGAATTTTTACGTAGGACGTTTCAGAATAGGGTATCAGGTGGCTGTGCTGGGTAAGCAGGGTTTTTCAAATACTGTTTACCTATTTTAATAGCAATTATAGTTAACTTGTCCATATATATTATGTAGATGACATTATCAGTAAATCTTATTCTTTGGGTGGCTTACTGGAAGGTCTGCTCTCCAGGCCCCACTTGTGACTGGAAGGCTGCCTTCTGGAAGGTCATCCAGGTTGGTGATGTCAGAGAACAGAGCTCACTGGCTCACTTGGGGTTCTCACACCATGCTCTCCTCCTTACTAGCTGCAACTTTGATTTCAGAATTCTGTTTGTAGGTATCTTGAGCTCCACAAACTGAGTATGACTGAAACCTAAGGTTAAATTTTTGCATCATTTGTTGCTGTTCAGCATTTAAAAAGGGGAAGAAAGTTCTACCCAGTGTTGTATTTCCTTGTTTAGAGGCCTCTGCTGTAGTGCTCACTGCAACAGGGCTCACATCTTACTCCTTTCAGGCTAGACTTCATAGATTTAAACTTGGAAATACCAAATGCTTTTTAAAAGTTTCAGAGTGGTAACAAATGGGCAGAGGGAAGGGGTTTGAAATCACTGGGAACTAACCCACTTTGTTTATTCCAAGTCAGGGGACTTAAAACATGTGGGAAAAGAGTGCTTGTAATTTTCTCTTTCTCTGTCAGCTGGAATTCCCTGTTTTTAAGAATGTTTTTATTGGGCACATGATGGTTAGTCTATTTAGGTTTAGGTATGTGTATCTTTGAGTATTTCCTTGGATAAATTCTCAGGAAATAGAACTACTGAATTAGAGGGTAAAACATTTTTATGGCTGTTTTTCTGAAAAGTTGTACTGATATATACTGTCATTGGTAAGAAAATAATATCCAATACATTTTAAGATTAGGAAAAAAGCACATTGAGTTATTTGGAAATTTTGCTAATTTCTTTTAAATACTGTTGTTCTCTATTTCCATCTATGATAAATGAGATGCAGAAGAAAGTTTCTTTTTTATTTAAGGTGTCTCAACAAGCAGCAAAGTGTATTCCAGCAATGGTGTGTCCTGAACTGACAGAACAAATCCGGAGGGAAATAGCTGCATCTCTTCATCAGAGAAAGGGGGATTTTGCTTGCTATTTTCTAACTGACCTGGTAACATTTACATTGCCAGCAGGTAACTCCAAAATTTAATGGGAAAATAATTTTTCTTTTATTTATAGTTATATTTTTATGCATGAGTGAAAAATGTGTTTTTGTTAGAAAGCATATAACTTAGCTACTATATGTGCATCTTAAATTACTTGACTGTCCTATTTATTCTGGAAGTGACCAGTATAAGGGCTACATGTAAATGAATCCTTTAGTTATCTGGGAGGAATACAGCAGCTGATAGTAACTGATTTTTTTTTTTTTTTTTTTTTGGAGACAGGGTCTTGCTCTGTCACCCAGGCTGGAATGCAGTGGCAGCATCATAGCTCACTGCAACCTCAAACTCCTGGGCTCAAGCGATCCTCCCATCTCCACCTCCCAAAGTGCTAGGATTGCAGGCAAGCGCCACTGTGCCTGGCCCCAGTAATTGCTTTCTTGAGTGCTTCAGATATTTTTTTTTGAGACAGAGTCTCACTTTATTGCCCAGGCTAGAGTGAGTGCCGTGGCGTCAGCCTAGCTCACAGCAACCTCAAACTCCTGGGCTCAAGCAATCCTGCTGCCTCAGCCTCCCAAGTAGCTGGGACTACAGGCATGTGCCACCATGCCCGGCTAATTTTTGCTATATATATTAGTTGGCCAATTAATATCTTTCTATTTATAGTAGAGATGGGGTCTCGCTCTTGCTCAGGCTGGTCTCGAACTCCTGAGCTCAAAGGATCCGCCCACCTCGGCCTCCCAGAGAGCTAGGATTACAGGCTTGAGCCACCGCGCCCGGCCTCTTCAGATATTTTTAAAAAATCTGTTTTACCCACTTATTTTTCTCTTTGGTTTTATTTTAGAATATCCTTTTTTTCATCTCCTTTAACAAGTTTTCTCTTTTTTTCCCTTTCTTTTGAAATTAGATAGTGATTGGTTACCTGGTGTTAAGAGACAGGATTAGAACCTGGGCTTTTTTGATGGGTAGAGTCAGGTTATTTGAATGAAAGATACTGGTATTTTCTTGAATGTGTCATTCCTTTTTCACTCATACTAATTTCTACTATATTTGTGAAGCAACTTTTCATTTTTTGATTCAATGACAGTTGGAAACATCTTCTGGAATGCCTTTTGTTAGTTGGCACTGAATAAATACACCAAAAGTTTATAAAATAAAGCTTCCACCTGCGTTCTGAGTGTTCTGAACTTTTATATTCAGACATAAACAGAGGTGTTTACAAGTGGTAGGAGAGAATAACTAAGCCTTCTAAAATTGGAGTAAATTTCATTTGAAATGTACTTACTCTCAATATATTTGAGCTTATAAGTGATTAGATTTTTATTTAATTGAAATGGGTTCTTTTTCAAAATTATTTAAGGGTAATGCTTCTTATTCTAGGCTACTCTATTAAGTAACCTGAGTAGAGCACAGAATATTGGAGCATGATGACAAGAAAACTGTGTTACATGGCTCATTAACTTTTATAAGGAGATTCTGAAGGCTGAAAATAGCAGGTCTGAGCAGAGTTTGCCAGTGTGAGAAAAGAACAAATAACAATTTCTGTGCAGTTATTGGTTCAAATGTTACTTATTAAATGTTTTTATAATGAAGTATAGAAAGGAAATATTTTATATCACAAATACATTATACATGTACAAAGCTATCTGACAGCCTTCAATGGAAAGGGATTTATTTTAGAAGTTACTGTTGGATGCTGGTATCAAGTTTATTAAGTTATGAAACAAAAGATCTTTTAAGTCTACCTTTTCTTTGTAGATATTGAAGACTTGCCCCCAACAGTCCAAGAAAAATTATTTGATGAGGTACTTGATAGAGATGTTCAAAAAGGTAAGCATGGAATCAATGAGTGCAGTTTACCTTTTCATCCGAGCAAGTGACTTTTGCTTTATTTTGTGTGATATGGCAGCTTGCTTTATTTTAGATGAAAGGTGTAAGCCCTTAAGAACAGTGTCGTGTTGTGCTGCTGAGAACGCCCGGACACAGCTCTTGACTGTGTCAGGGCTAACAAATAAGGGTACACCAGCCTGAGCAAGAGCGAGACCCCGTCTCTACTAAAAATAGAAAGAAATTGATTGGCTAACTAAAAATACTTAGAAAAAATTAGCCGGGCACGGTGGCGCATGCCTGTAGTCCCAGCTACTTGGGAGGCTGAGGCAGAGGATTGCTTGAGCCCAGGAGTTTGAGGTTGCTGTGAGCTAGGCTGACGCCACGGCACTCTAGCCCGGGTGACAGAGTGAGACTCTGTCTTAAATAAATAAATAAATAAATAGGAAGAAAGGAAGGAAGAAAGAAAGAAAGGTATATAGCAGTTTTCAAACTTCAGTTTTCTACTTCCTATTCTAGGCTGCATGTATTTCTATGTTAAAATTTTTAGAAAATAAAGTTATAGGGAATTTAGCTGAGCACTGTGGCTCATGCCTGTAATCCTAGCACTCTGGGAGGCAAGATGGGAGGATCATTTGAGGTCAGGAATTTGAGACCAGACTGAGCAAGAATGAAACCCTGTCTTTACTAAAAATGGAAAAATTAGCCGGTTTTTATGGCATGCACCTGTAGTCCTAGCTATTTAGGAGGCTGAGACAGGAGGATCGCTTGAGCTCAGGAATTTGAGGTTGCTGTGAGCTAGGCTGATGCCACGGCACTATAGCTTGGATGACAAAGCAAGACTGTGTCTCAAAAAAAAAAAAAAAAGGGAAGAATTTAAAAGTTGAGTAAATTATTATAGATCCACAAGATTTTTCAACTAAAAAAGTTTATATTTCAATTGATCAAGTTTATATTTCAATTGATCAAATTTATTTAGGTATTTATTGGTAAATTACATATAAACCTTTTTATGTTTAGAAGAAAATAGATTGTTTCCCCTATAGAATATTCCTTAATTACATAGGCATAAAAATGAACATGTTATTTAAATTCCTCATACAGAATTAGAAGAAGAATCTCCAATTATTAACTGGTCCTTGGAATTGGCTACACGTTTGGACAGTCGACTATATGCACTTTGGAACCGGACTGCAGGAGACTGCTTACTTGATTCTGTACTACAAGCTACTTGGGGCATTTATGACAAGGACTCAGTGCTTCGGAAAGCCCTGCATGATAGCCTTCACGACTGTTCGCATTGGTGAGCTGGCATCCTTCTTTGTTTCAGTCCAGGAGTGCACTTGCTGGATCATGTCTTTGTAGTGGTGGGTTACTTTTCATCTCAGTTATAGTTTCTGTGGAAACTAGAGAAAAAAAACCTTTTTGGTTTTGGACATTAAGACATTTGAACTTGTTAATGGTTTTATACCCTTTTGCTAATAAGCTTTAAAATAGAACATTTGAAGCTTTAAATTGGAAGCATTCAGTTTCTGTAGAATAGAAACAATGTATTTGGACATTTCGAATATAGCATTTCAAATTATAGCCTTACATATTGATAAGGTCTTTGCTTATAGTTTTAGATGATTTCATATTTTTGTTTAAGAGATTTTGTTGACATTCTATTACTAGTTTTTTTTTTCTTCCTAATGGAAGGAGTCTTAAGATCATATTCTTTTATTTTGTAAATTTTCAAACCCGTAGAAAAGTTAAAAAAAAAATCACAACAGATCCCAGTATCTCCTTCATTTGCTCTAACAGTCGTTAATGTTTTGCCACACCTGCTCCATCTCTACACACACAAACACTCCCCTGTGGTGCTTTTCCCCTTCAGTGTATCAACGTGCATCTTTCCAGGTCAGTGATATTCTCCTACCTAGCCACATCTGTTATTACACCTAAGAAAACCAATATTGATTAAATTTCCCAGCATATACAGTTCATATTCACATTTTCCCAATTGTCTCAAAATGTTCTTTATATATATATTTTTTATCCAGGATCCAGTGAAGTCTTGATTTTTCCAACTGTAAATTCACCCAGTGAAGTATCAATCAGTGGGAACAGTGACTGTGTTTGTGGATTAATAGTTTAGTCTTTACATTCATTTGTGGTATTTTCTTGGTTCTGTGAATACTCATTTAGTTATTTTATAAATGATAAAATTGAGGCTCAGGCTAAATTAAACTGCCCATTGTTGACTTTAGTAAGTAGCAGAAGTCATTTAAAATTCATATTAGTTTGCCTATATCAGTATCAAAATGTCCTTTTTCTCCTGTGTTTAATCAAGTGCTTACAAATAATGCTAAAGGCCTACTCTAGATAACTTTATTACTCTACTATCTATATGTCATTTTTGAGTACTTACTAGCTGTAAATTTTGTTGTCAGTATTTAGGGGTTACAAGAAGAATATAAACTCTATGAGAAAAGGGATTTTGTTTTGTTTTCTTGTGGAAGATCCCATACCTAGAATAGTCTGACACATAGTAAGTGCCCAGTAAATACTGAATGAAAGTGCTCTCTAGAATTTGGAAATGAGAACAATGTGTAATTACTTTCGTGAAAGCTAATTATAGATCAAAGCATAATGCAGAGTAAAATAGAGTAAAAATTTGTCTCCTGACAGAAAGAAAATAGCTCCCTGGCTGGCAAGCCTGGATGGTCACCTGATTGCATATATAATATAGCTAAAGAAAGAATGCACCACTTAGGTGGATGGTTTTAGTCATTTAGTCTTTGTCCAGGAGAGAGAGCTTTGTGCCTTTTATTGGAAATGGTTGCTGTGAAGTGGTTTGTAGTATGGGAAGACCATTCCTATTTATGAGATGGGTTCATCAGGTTAGGTGAGCCTGATGCCATTGAATGTTATCCAAGCCCTCTTGATCAGATTGCACGCTCTCCAAGCAACATCCTGCTGATGATTTATTTGGCCATCTCTGTGGGCCTGCCAGTGTTGAGAAGATGAGAGCAGTTTGGTTCCTGTGATAATGGTTTCTTGGCATTGTGGTTTCCATAGGTAAGCCTCATAAGTTTGGTTGATGTGACTCTGCCCTGTAAGATGGATCAACAGTTCTCTCGCATTGGTGAAGTCTAGCTTCTAAGCCCAAAAGCTAGATTTGGGCCATGGCAAATCTATCACTTTGCAAGTCTCCCTTTAAAAGGCAGCGTGGCAGTCATTCCTGCGGCAGAAATATCCTGGCTTGGTTGAAAGGCTGGAAAGTACACTAAATTTCAGCAGGTGATGTCTTTTTTTCTAATTGTGAGCTTTTTTTTTTTTTAAAGACATTTGTGGCAAGAAATAATTCTCTGGGGCTTATGCTACCTGTTCCCCTTCCCCAAAGGTAGAAATTGGTGCTCTTATGAATTGGAGTTGCCCCATATGTTTGTATCAGGATTGGAATTCTGAGTCATTTGAGGTTCTAAAAGTCTAGCACAGAGGTAGGGAGACAGAGTCTGAGCATTAAGTGGGCTGGGTCAGAGGAGTGCCTGTTAGAATGAGGAGCGAGACTCTTTGTTTACAGCCACTGGTAACAGTTGTTGCAGCAGAGCTTTCAGTAGGTACTTCTTACTCTAAAAGGGTGCTTCCGGAGTGAGGACTGAGAGCTGGCATATGTATAGGTGTCCCAAAACAGTGTGGCTTGGTACCACCTACTCCGATCCCTGCCGTTGGGTATCTTTGCCTGATGTTTTACAGTTTAGGCATAGGCAGCTGCATGATTGCAGTGATCACACAGACATCCTTAGAGTATTGTGGGGTTGGGGATGAAGATTATCTAAGGGTGGGGAGGGGAGTGTTGTTGCTATAGATTCAGGAGTTCAGTTGACGTAGGTCAAATATATTAGCTTTAATGAATTACCTTTAAATTGTTCCTATGTTGTCATGGGTGTGTTCACATATGTTAACATGACTATTAGAGGGTAGAATGAGAGGGGCTTCTGTTCTAGGCATGGAGAGGAGGAGACAGCACACTACTCCTGTAATCTCCTTTTTAAGCCGCTCTTTGCCGAGGTGCCATTTGTACTTAATCCACCGAGAAGAGATGTTTTCTTAAGTCATTGAAATTATCTAGTAGAAATTGAGAAAGCAATTTTTAAAATATAAACCTCTCCACCTGTCACTTCAAGGTAGGCTTTTTAAAATGTGTTTGTAGCTGTGCTGTTGTGTTGGACCATGATTTGAGCAGACTCAAGCTCTAAAGTCTGAATATATTGTACTTGCCTTTCATTGACAATCCAATTTCTCAGAGGGGCAGGTGGGAGCTATTAATGTAAATAGGGAAAAATCAACACAGGTCTTTTAGAATTATTGCTGTTTTTGTTACTGTTTGGTAGAGTTGTCTGTAGCTTTTGTATTGTTGTATTTTTCAGTATAACCTGCTGCAAATGGCGTTTGGATGTAGACCAATAAATAATACATGTTTAACCATGCCCTCCTTAAATATGTAGGTAATACTTGTACTGTCATCTGGATAGGTAAAATTATAATGGAAATATTAAAAAGTAAGATTAAAATATCTCAAATATTAAACCTGAATTTCAGTTAATTCTTATCTTTTACAAAAAAGCAAATTTATTATAGTATAATTTGCATACCCTAATAAAATACACTTGTTTTAAGCATACAATTCAGTGATTACTGTTAAATTTACAGAATTGTGTAGCCTTCACTACACCAGAAATATAGAACATTTTTAGCACCACAAAAAGAAGCTTTGTGTCTTTTCTCAGTCCCTCCCACTTCACATTCCCAGCCCCAGACAACAGCTAATCTTTTCTATATCTGTACATTCACCTTTTCTGGTCACCTTATATAAATGGAATCATAAAATATGTGGTCTTTTGTGACTGGCTTCTTTCACTTACATAAAGTTTTAAAGGTTCGTCTATGCTGTAGCATGTATTAATACTGTTTTTTTTTTTTAATTACTGATTAATATTCTACTTTATGGCCACATGCTGCATTTTGTTGATGTATTCAGTTGGTAGACATTGGATTGTTTCTACTTTTTGGCTGTTATAGATAATAATGCTGTGACATTCATTTACAGGTTTCTGTGGGACAGTATGTTTTAGTTTCTCTTTTGCAGATATCTAGGTGTGGAAATGCTGGGTCATAAAGTAAACTTATGCTTGACGTTTTAAGAAACTGCCAAACTATATTTTATAGTGTCTGTAGCATTTTACATTTCTGTCAGCAGTGTGTGAAGATTACAATTTTGTCACATTTTCACCAGCACTTATTGTCTGTCTTTTTGATTATAACCATTCTTATGCATGTGAAGTAGTATCTCATTGAGGTTTTGATTTACATTTCCCGAATAACTGATGATATTGAGCATCTTTTCAAGTGCTTATAGGTCATTCATGTATCTTTGCCGAAATATCATTCCATATCTTTTCCTCATTTATTAACAGTGTCTGGTGAAGTGCAAGAGTCTTTAAATTGATGGAGTCCAGTTAACCAATACTTTATCACTTGTGGTTTTTGTTGAATGTGAAGAAATCTTTGTCTAGCTCAAGGTCACAAAGGTTTACTCATGTTTTCATCTAAGAAGTTTATAATTTTAACTTTTACGTTTAGGTCTGTGATCCATTTTGAATGAATATTTAAGGTGTAAAGTGTAAAGTTTTGCATTCATCTTTTTGCGTGTGGATATCCAGTTGTCCCACTGCTATTTATTGAAAAGATTTTTTTCTCCATTCAGTTGCCTTGGCACTTTTGTTGAAAATAAGTTGACCATAAAAGTAAAGGTTGGTTTCTGGGCTCTCAGTATTTTTCCATTGATCTATATATCTATCCTTATGTCACTATTAGACTTTCAGGATATTTGTAGCTTTGTAATAAGTTTTGAAATCAGGAACGTTTTAAATCCTCTAACTTTGTACTTCTTTTTAAAGATCATTTTGGCTATTCTGAGTCCTTTGAGTTTCCATATAAATTTTAAGGATCCATTTTATTGACTTTTGCAGAAAGGACAGCTGGGATTTTGATTGGGATTGCATTGAATCTGTAGATAATTTGGTAAGGGGAAAATATTGCCAGTTTGACAATATTTAGTCTTCTAATCTGTGAGCATGGAATTGATTTTTTAATGTTAAGCCAAACTTGTATTCCTATACCGTTTGGTCTTATATTGCTTAATTTGGTTTCCTTTCTTGGTGAGCCAGGTAGCTTCAGAGTTTAGGTCTTGGTGTGGTGGGGATGATTATTTGAACATGTTTATATTGAAAGTATATTTTATTGAACTCCCTTACTCAGAAGTAGGGAGAAAACTCTTGAAGAGTTTTAAGTACAGTCATCATTTAATTTTTGGCTGACTTACCTACCTAGCTGTCTCATTCATAAAGTGATTTTAAGCACTAACCAAAAAATTTCTAATTGAATACATCTTTCTGTGCGTTAACAGTTTGTGTTTGCTGATATTTCTGCTTGAACATTTTAAAACCGTGTCTTTCATCATTGGTTTCAAAACATCTAAATATATTTTTAAAGCATTTGGGGCTCACTCCTGTAATCCTAGCACTCTGGGAGGCCAAGGTGGGAGGATCGCTCAAGGTCAGGAGTTCAAGACCAGCCTGAGCAAGAGCAAGAGACCCCATCTCTACTAAAAAATAGAAAGAAATCAATAAGCCAACTAAAAATACATAGAAAAAATTAGCTGGGCATGGTGGCACATGCCTGTAGTCCCAGCTACTTGGGAGGCTGAGGCAGGAGGATTGCTTGAGCCCAGGCGTTTGAGGTTGCTTTGAGCTAGGCTGATTCCATGGCACTCTAGCCCGGGCAACAGAGTGAACTCTGTCTCAAAAAAATAAAAAATTGGAATTGTGATTTAAGAAAAAACCGTCTGTTATCTGGAAAATGTTTTTTAATCAAATAAGAGTTTAAACTTCTGGAACATTATGTTCTAGTCCTTTTAGAAAATATGAAGTGTATTAATTTACTTTCTAATAGAGCCCTCCATTAAATTACTGTAAAGGTACTTGTGACATCAACACATTTAACTTTTCTGTGCTGGAACTTTGAACAACAGCAACAAATGATTATGTTCTTGCCTTTTATTCTTTTACCTAGAATTCCAGTGCATAAAAGAGGAAGGGGATATCATAAAAATGTCTGTCTTCACTTCAGAGGTCTTGGATGGCTTGTTTTGTAAGACAGTAAACCACAATTTTCAGCATAATTATTTCTGCATTTAGTTAATTCTATATTCGATGTAAAGAAAAAGAATTGAGTTTGTTTTTAGTAATTCAGTCTACATATTTGAAGGGGTATTTAAATATCAAGAAGGAATTGTTTTTGTAGTTACAGTGGTTGGGGTTTTCTTTTTGATTATTAGGTGATCCTCAGAGAAAGATAATTTTATGTATGGAAAGCAATCTCAGGGAAGTGATCTTGATATTATGAACACATGGGCTAGTTCGCATCTGCTGTTTATACAGTGATCAAGTAGTGATATACTATACATTGATGGAGAAAGGTAATGTCTTTGATTGTATCCAACATCTCAGCTGACTATTTTGAGTATATTTTTTTGGTTTAAAAATCAATAGTAGACAACTGAAAACACTAGTTTTTGAAGTTTGATGAAGGTTTGGTGGGTGGTGAATCAGATTCTGGCTGAATATGTTAAAAGATGTCTGGTATCAGAATAGAGGCATTTTTAATTTGAAAAATATATTGCAAACCAGGTAAAAATCAATAAAATTATTAATCTGTTCACATGGACTGCTTAAAGACTGTATCAAGTAAATGATTAGAACATTAAATACACTGTCTAGGCTAATTTTTTTACTGTCTTTTTAAGGTTTTACACACGCTGGAAAGATTGGGAATCCTGGTATTCTCAGAGTTTTGGTTTACATTTTTCCTTGAGAGAAGAGCAGTGGCAAGAAGACTGGGCATTTATACTCTCTCTTGCTAGTCAGGTAAGAATGCTTCAGTCCTTGTTGCTTCTATGAGAAAATTAAGCCACATGACCTAAATTTCTTGATTTACTTGAGCAAACCATATTGGAGGCAACGTAGAATAAAGACACTGACGGGCTATCGGTTGACTTGGGCTTTAGTCCTGACTGCTATTTATCACATATATGACCATAGCAAATCTTCACTGCAGACCAGGGAGAGTAATATGTGTCTCTTATATCAAGCGATAAAAACTGTCAAAGTGAAAGTTGTCCTGTGATGTTTCTGAGCGCTTACAGTTTTGAGGTGACTCTGCATTCCTCCTAGGCATAGGAGGTTCAATGCTTATTTCACCTACCTACAGGCTAGCTCCTGTTCTGTGTCTGAAGTGGAGGCTCACCTAAGATTACTGAACTAGCAGTAGGTATTTGCTGCTGCTGCTGCTAACTGGTACTGCTACTGCTACTGCTGAGCTGCCAGGGCCTGAGGCACAAATCACCAATCTCCATAATGTTCCCCAGTGGTGAGACTGTATCCCTGTGACTTAGGCAGAGGGAAGGGTACAGTCTAGCTTACTCTGAATTAATTACCATTGGTAAGTATGATTTCTAATTAATGTGGGAATGAAATTTTCCAACATTTTTTAATGTAACCTTTTTATAAATGAAGCCTTCCTATAACAGAATTGTGTAGGATTGTCCCTCTTAGACTTTTATGCTAGTTTTATTTTGTGAGGCACATTCAATGCACTAAACTGTAAAGCTTAGATATATGCACAACAGACGTCCCCTTTTCTTTCTAGAAAGCACCATAGTTCGCTGGAACTTTGAGAAGGAAGTGTCTTTTGTCTTTGGGCCATTTGGGCAGGGTTCATAGTGGCTAATTTACATCTGAGACATGGACATTGTGGCCATGTGTTGTTAGAATCATTGTAATTGGAAGATAGGCCTATTTAGTATTAACATTCAGGAATTAGGTGATATGTTATTTACATTTGTATGAAATAACAGGGCTCATCTTTTCATTTCAGGAGGACTTTGTTGTAGGTATTACTTTCACAGGTAACTTAACCATCACTTGCTATCTGAATCTCTGGTTCCTGAGAGTTAATGTTGAAGTTGGATAGCAAAGGATATCCCAAAATATTTATGCACATTTATCTGGCTTGTGAGTTTGGACAGTGAATGACACCTGTATGTAGACTTTGTAGAGCAATCAAATGATTCTACAACTTTACAATAATTATTTTTTAAAAGTGAATTGAGATAGTATTGCTTTTTATACATTAGCTTTCCAGGAAGCCTAATAAACATTTTAAAGCAAAATTGCCTTTTTTCCCCTCCCTTCTATACAGCCTGGAGCAAGTTTGGAACAGACACACATTTTTGTACTTGCACATATTCTTAGACGACCAATTATAGTTTATGGAGTAAAATACTATAAGAGTTTCCGGGGAGAAACTTTAGGATATACTCGGTTTCAAGGTAAGCTATTATTCAAGAGCATTTTAGAAGCCTCTTATTTACTGTTATAATGTAGTTGACAGCCTTGTTGTTAAGTAATTACTAACTGGAGAGTAGGATCAGAGTGGATCTTGAAAGTCAGGAAAGTGGAACAGCAGACTGGGGAATGTCCATGTGGGAAAGGAGGCAGTGAGCTACTTTGACGTGAGACCAATAGGGATTTTCTTCCCTCTTTTCCCAGGTGTTTATTTGCCTTTGTTGTGGGAACAGAGTTTTTGTTGGAAAAGTCCAATTGCTCTGGGCTATACAAGGGGCCACTTCTCTGCTTTGGTTGCTATGGAAAATGATGGTTATGGCAACCGAGGTGCTGGTGCTAACCTGAACACCGATGATGACGTCACCATCACATTTTTGCCTCTGGTTGACAGTGAGAGGAAGTTACTCCATGTGCACTTTCTTTCTGCGCAGGAGGTAAGCTGTATATTTCTCCAATTAACTATGTAGTTAACTAGTTAACTTTGTACCAGAACCTGGCCTAGGGTGGTTTTATTTGCATTATCAATTAAATTTCTGAATGTGGTTGTAGTAATTGCTACATTCTATAAATACCAGCCATGCATTGAAATTTACCTTTCCAAAACTGTTGTGGGGACACAGCAAGTAGCTAAAATCATCATCACTGTCCTCAGGTGATGATGAATGGCTATGAAAAATACAGGTGGAGGTTTGTGATTTAAATAGGGTGGTAAGGGAATGGGTCACTGAGGAGGTGGAAGTTATAGTCTCAGCAGAATCTGGGGTTAGAGTTCTAAGAATGGCAAGGCCAGTGTGGCTTAGGGGAGAGTGCAGGAGGGGAGGAGATGAGGTCAGATGTGTGTGATAAGGACAGGGGTGGGGTTAATCCAAAGCCTTCTAAAGCTTTGGCTTTTACTCTGGATAAATTGAGAATGGCCAGTGGCCACTTCGCCCAGAAGAGGACCAATGGCTGCTGGGTTGATAGTAGACAGACACCTGGGCAGTGGCAAGAACAGGAACAGCAGGTAAATGAGCAGGTGGCAAACTGGTGGTGAGAATGTACAAAAGAACACTCTCTTAGAAGGCCCATATTTTTATAAAATTATTGGTCTTTTATTTAATATACTAATAATTATCACAAAACATTTATAATCACAACATTAAGAGAAAAAAACCTCATAGACCATAACTTGTAACTTCAACCTGTATGTAATCTACCCAGTAAACTTACCTTGTCATGTGGTTGAAGCTGTGACTTTATGTCCATTTTTTTGCCAAGATAAGCTTATTAGAACATTTGCTTTTTGTTATTATATCAAACAAACTACCTCCTGGGGTGTTCTTCTCTTTAGCATTTTCTGATAATTTCCCCACTGATGTATTTTTTAATTTAATCAGAGCAAACTGGGTTTTAATCATAAAACCAATAAGAGGTTGAAACCATGTTAATATAGCTCGTTGCTTTGGCCTTTAGTTATCATAGCAGCTGTAGGTTTCTGTTAAATTCCTATTAAGAGTCTGATCTGTTGTATTTTCCCTTTTCCTTCACACTCCTCTAAAAGCTAGGGAATGAGGAACAGCAAGAAAAACTGCTCAGGGAGTGGCTGGATTGCTGTGTGACTGAGGGGGGTGTTCTGGTTGCCATGCAGAAAAGCTCTCGGCGGCGAAATCACCCCCTGGTCACGCAAATGGTAGAAAAATGGCTTGACCGCTACCGACAGATCCGGCCTTGTACATCCCTGTCTGATGGAGAGGAAGATGAAGATGATGAAGATGAATGAAAAAAATCAGTATCAGAAGACCAAGGCATTGGATCTGTGATGACCCCAAAGTGTGGTGCTCCAAGCAGAGCGTGCAGCATGGAATGAACCAAACCTGGTCGTATCTGCTCGGGAGTGTTTGCCTGATCCACACCCGGTGGAGACAGTGCATCTGATGCATGAGGTGACAGAGAACTTTGGTTGGACTACAGTTTGTAAAAAACTAATTTTATTAAGACAGAACTTTTTTCCTTTCACATTGTAAATCTGTCTATAAATGTAACGCATGTGGTTGTGTAAGAAATTGTGTAATAGGAAAAGTTGTACCAGCATCTTCATATTATTGAGAAATTTTTTTCCAGCATGGGCACTTAAAAAAAGCACATGGCAGGTGATTCTTTGTTCCTTTGAGATACTCTTTTTTTCAGTAGAACCGGTATTCTACCTTCACCTTAAAAGATCCCTTTAACATTAAGTCTCAAATCTGGAAACTTTTTTGTAGAAATTATCCACAGCAAAACGTAAAAATAAATAAGCTTTTATTTTAATAATTTAGTTCCTGTTGTGCCCAATCAAATCTTTTAGGAACAAAACTGCAAGAAAAGCTAAGAATTTTTTATTGGGTGAACTTCGCATAGACATTGTTTCCATGTTTTGAAAAGGGTTTTGGTTTCTATTATTTTTGTTTTCTGATATGCCCCTTTTCAGTATTTAGGTATTTTGTTTGGAAGAGTGCCCTAAAATGAGGGTTCTTACTCCAGACTCTGGCAGCAGTCTGTTTGTGAGTAGCTACTCCCTGGAAAAGGGAGCAAGCCCACTTGTGACTAAATGGATTGTATGAAATTTGCTCAGTTGGACTCCATTGACAATGTTCTACCCCCAGTTGCCATGCAGAGGGTCTTTGGATTCTGTCTTTTATCATAACCCCTGCTGCTCTAAGCAAATCTTGTTAGAAGGGCATGCCTTTCCTTAGGCAGATTGGGAATACCAGTTCAGTACAGAATAAAGATTTGGAAAAATGCAATAAGGTGGTAAATGCATTGTATGATGAATTTCTCAGTGTGTAGTCTGAGAATTTTTGCATGTCGGTTAATTGTGGTCATTCTTATTTAAAGTTAAAACTATAATCTTAGGTAGAAAAAAATTTTTTTTATATATAAAAGTATTATTTGACCACTTCAGGTATACATTCAATACTGGGTAAAAATTTCAGACCTATCTCAGGAACACAAAAAGACTTCGTGTCCTGATAAGCACTTTCTTAACTATTGATATGGCAAGGAATTTGGAAAGAAGCCCAATATATATATAGACACACACAAACATATATTTTTCCTTCCCTGTGATGAAAAGGCTGTGAAAACCTTTTAAGTATTTGCTTCTTGTTTTCTGTTTAGTTGTTACTGAAATGTGCATAACCTCAAATTTGATGCCAGAATACTAAAAATAGATAAATACCCATGAGCTGTCATGTCTTCAGTTCTTTCCCCACCTCTGAACACTCAGAAAGTTGTTCCCAGGATGAAAGGATAATAATTTTTGCTGCATGCTAAAACTTGAAAATATTTTTGCAGTATGATTCCATATAAATGAATTTTGATATAATAATGGTAAATGTTACTGTTCTAAGTGGTTTATGTTTTCTTACAAATTGACTATGGTTTGCTTTCATTTTGGTCAGTAGTTAATAATCAAAGTTCTTAGAAGGCTACCATTCTGACCTCTTAGCATCTGTAGTAACTTTCTCCATGTCTAGGGATCTTCAGTGGGCAGAGATCCTGTTCTAAATGCCTGTTAAGCAAAATCTGCCTTCCCGATTGAAGAAGCCAAAGAGAAATACTAGAGGAAAAGCATCTGGTCACTGTAGTCTACATTGCAGATGATGTTGTTCAGAGAATTACAGGCTCAGTATTTAGCTTCTGTGTGTTGTGGTCTGGTGAGTGTTGTTTCCATCCAGTTCTCTTTATTTATTTATTTATTATCAGTGACCCTGACCACATATAGTTTGATAGGTACCGTATTCTTCCCTGTGGGAAAGAATTATAGATGGTTCCATTTCCTAGGCTACAAACAGGAATGGGGCTTTAAGTGGTTTTCATAGTAGATTGGCTGTTAAAGGCCAAATTTTCTGGTAAATCATTGCTATATTAAGCTCTTGAACTATTAAACAGCCATAATTATTGTCCCAAGATAGAGTAGTACATACTCCTTTGTTGAAGATTGTATGTGGCTGGGTGACAGACGTGAATGTCTTTTGATCGACTCTGGACAGTAATAACTGTATGGACTTAACTTTATGGTTGTTTTTCTGGGGTGAAAAAGAGTGTGGTGTTTTTTGTTTTGACCTGTTCTTCCTTGGAGTAAATTTATAAATACACGATCATTTCCAAAAGACTGTTCGGGCAATGAAGATCTAATTAAACAAGACCCAGGTGCACCACGAATTCAGACCTGTCTTTTTATGTTTTTGATTCTTAGGCTCATTGTGTCCCAGATTGAATATATGTGAAGGTAAAATACTCCCTGTGTGTGCTTGGTGCCTCCCTTCCATGCATATTTTGTGGTTATGAAGATGTTAAATTACCCCTTTGCTCTTTGGAGTGCTAGGTCAGTAACTGTGTTCCATCTCTCCTTGGGAAGTGTTTTTTTAATGTAATTTTTTCATGGCAGAGTTGGGATGGGGCCGCTACCTTAAAATGAGTGAGGAGTCAAGGCCAGGCAGGTTGACTGGTTTAATACCATTATTTGTTTTCTTAATGGGAAGAGAAGGAAATGGCTCAGAGGGAGTTTGATACCTGGAATTACTGGACTTAATCGACAATTGCAGACACCACTAGTATAAAGGGTTTAATGCTATTTGAAAAGGAAGATCCATTAAATCAACAAAGGTCTTAACCTTGTGGAAATGGCTGATGTTACTTATTTTCCAACACTGTAAATATCACAATTGTTAGGTTATTGACAAAAAAGTTTTCAAGATTCACTTCCCCTTCTTGAATTTTGCTTGGGGTAAATTAAAATCAAAATACAAGCAACTTTGTTTCTTGAATTGACTTAGCTACTATTTCATCTTAAGGATGGCATGATTTGATAACAATGGACTTGTATGAGGTTTTGATTTTCAATTAAACTATCACATGAGGTAATTGTCAGCATTCTCGAGTCTGGATTAGGCAAATAGAACCCTGGAATCACATGAGTTGGAAATTGGCTAATTGACAATGCAGTTGCCTTTAAACATCTCCAATAGAGAACTTTTTACATTGGTGAGATGTACTTGAATTTCAGAACAGAAATTTTAATTACTTTTTATTGAAAACTGCACTGAATGCTAAATGTCCACCTTTACAATAAACAAATACAGTAACGGTAACTCACACTAAAACAAAACATACTTCTGATAGCCATTATTTTTCTGTTTGGGACAGTTTTAAAGTTTTTCTTTTGTCACAAAAACAGGAATGTACCTATACAAAGGCTCAAAATAGGCCATCTTTTTAAACAAAAAGGCAATGATTCACAAAAGACTATGAATAGAACATGTAACTAGTTGATACAAATCTAATAGGATTTGTTAAAATCAGTCACATCTAATACATCTGAAGTGTTCTTGTATAAAATATCACGTGAAGAAAAGAAGACTTTATCAATGTCTAAAAAAGTGGGTTTGTTCATAGACAATCTGACAAGTTACCATAAAAAGTGTTTCCTGAGACATAAGGAAATGCAACATTATTCTTCTTGAACCCTTTTAGTTCAAGACTTTCCACTCAATAAAATAGCTGAGGATCTGAAACTGAGAAAATATATTTGAGTACAAACAGCTTGTGAAACTTAATACTTTTTTTTTTTTTTTTTTTGCATCATCAGAGGGTATCACTGAACTTACAACCAACTTGCCCGCTCAGTATGCAGTTCAGATGTGAAAAAGACACTTCTCTGTACAGGATCCTGTACTGTCTTCAATCCTATGCGTGCAGATGTCTAACACAGGCAAACAGTTTTCTCCCCATTTTGTAGTTTAATCTTCCTATTAGCAAAAAGAGGTAACCAGGCCCTGTAGACCGAAGGGACTAGAGTCATAGGATGGGGATTTCCTCTTAACATTTTTTATTTTGATGTTTGGAACTCTTGATGCAACATTCTAGAGCAGGGTGCTCAGGACCTGCTGTGCCCAAGGGACTGATAAAGGAAAAAGCTCTATTTATTCTTTGTGATTTGATGCACAGATGAAAAACTTAACACACAATAACAGAAGTTGGTCGTTAATAAATCACGTCCTAGTCTTTTCAGCGCTTCCGTAAGCAGACATCTTCAGTTTTCTAGCTCTTGTAGTTTTAACACTGCAACATCAATGATGCATATGTCCAAAATCAGTTAAAAAGACCGTCAAATTCCTTTTCTCTTAGTTCATCTATATTCCACTGTCTCTTGGTCCCAAGTTTATCTGAATGATTACCTTCCAGCATCCTCTGCTATTGCTCATTGGGGTGCTCTCGATTGTCCCCGTGTTTTGTGGGCTGGTTGGGAGAGGGCGCTTGGGAAGGGTGTGCCACTGTAGGGAGGTTGTGAGTCACTGGGATGCCTCCAGGGATGATCCCTTCCATGGCTGCAGGAAGTCCTCCTGGAGCCACGCCCACCATGCCTGGTGGGTATCTGAGGAGCACACAGAAATAGGGTCTGATTACGTCCACGACAGAGAGTTGCCAAGTCATTGGATCTTTTCCTACTTCTGGTCTTTTTTTTTAACAACTTTTATGGAATAATTTGTCATCTTCCCTACCCCCAAAGCAAGGAGAAATATAGTTGTTTAAATAAAACATTGACAGCTGATTCTCAAAAACTAATCCAATCAGAACACCAATTTTGTGGCTTTTAAGATAAGAGGAAGATATTAGCCCAATACTAATTATGAACATGGATACTGTACTGTTTAACACTGCCAACACTAGAAAAAATTTTTCCCTTGAACCATGAAAATAGAATAAAAACTTTGAAAACAAATGATCCTTTCTAATGTAATGAAAAATGTTTTTTAAAGTAAATATGAAAACTTAAAAATTAGTAATATAAAAAAGTAATGTGAAAACTTAAATAGTTCATTAAGGGTACAGTGTTTTTCTTGTCAGGCTTACGTGTAATTTAAAGGTAAACAAATAGAAAAATGAAATTTATTGACTTCTCTTCATTTAATCCCAGGTTTTTAGAACTAAACTGTCCATTTTAACAATAAGAACATCAAGATTTTCATGAACCAACTGCAGGGTTTTCAGAGGAGGTGAATGCCAGTAGCACTAAATGCCAGTAGCACCTGCCACTTCCAACTGCGTCAACTGAAAGTATCTTCTAAACACTGTTGCATGTCCCCTGCTTTAGCCATAGGTTGGTGAAGTTATTGGATCTTTTCCTACTTCTGGTCTTTTTTTTTTAACAACTGAACCAACTGTAGGGTTTTACCAAGGGGGCTGCCCGTCACGTAGCATGTATGCTATGGCAAGGCAGCGTGAGTTGCCTGCTCACCATAGCTCCCAAGGTAAAGAGATGCATGACTTTATATATGGTGCTCCAGGCCCTCGGCTCGAAACTAGCATGAGTTAAATTCAACTCACATGGCAGTTAATGTGTTAAAAACCAGTTTGTACAAAGCAGACTCCAAAGTTTTCTGGTTGCTTTAAAGTGTTCATGAGGTGTACTGATACGATTTCCCAACAGATAGCATGAAGCACTATTAGAATTACAGATTGAACGCTTGTGGTCCGCCCCCCCAGTTCACAAGTTCACAGTGATGGTATGAGGAGGTAGGGCCTTTGGGAGGTGATCAGGTCAAGAGGGTCTAGTGCCCTTATAAAAGGGAGCCCAGTTAGCTCTCTGGCCCTCTTTCTGCCATGTGAGGATACAGGGAAAAATTGCTAGCCTGCAGTCTGCCCTCACCAGAACCTGATCATGCTGGCACCCTGACCATGGACTTCCAGCCTCAAGAACTGTGAGAAATTTCTGCAGTTTATAAGCCATCCAGTCCAGAGTACTTTGTTACAGCAGCCTGCTGGCTGGTTTTTTACTCCTGTGGCGTGCGACGGGACAGGGAAATGGCGTGCTGGCTGTTGGTTCAGTGCCTGCCCTCCTCTGAATGCCCAGACACGGGCTCATTGTATATACGAGGTGCTGTGGCTGTGAGGACGGTCTGCACCAGCCACCTACAGAACGAATGGGGCTCGTTGTGTGAACACACACAAGGCAGGTGCTTTAGGAGGAGTCTTATTTGCGAAGTGCTCAAACCCTTTGTAATTGAGCCAGAGGGGACAGTGTCTTACTGTGGAAGCCACCCTGCTCCAGCCCCTGACCCACCACACCATTAATACCAGTCAGCAATCCCCAGGACCTCTCCAGAAGGACTCTGCCTGATGGGGTCCCTTCAGGTATGGCCCCTCAGGACACATTTAATACTCCAGGGCTAAGAGCCGTGGACTATCTGAAGGACAAAGATGGGCCACCAACATCAGCAAGCAGGGGAGTCTGGCGCTGTGATGGGCTCAAGTAATGGTATTTGAAAACGGTTATAAGGGCAAAAACGGTGGGGCCCTACGGAATGTAAAGCCATACGGCCGGCAGCAACAGCATGGCTTCTTGAGAGTCAGAGCCGTCAGCAGGCAAACCGTACTTCACCAACCTATGGTTAAAGCAGGGGACACGCAACAGTGTTTGGAGATACTTTCAGTTGACGCAGTTGGAAGTGGCAGGTGCTACTGGCATTTAGTAGGTGGAAGCCAGCGATGCTGCTAAACATCCTACAGCGCAGACAGGGCCACCACAAGGGAAAGACCTGGCCTCAAATGCGACCGTTGCCAAGAGTGGGAAACCCTGGGTTCGAGTACGTAAAGAATTTCTTCTTGGATTCAAGGCTGCGGCTTTTCTCCTTTAGGCACGAAGGATCAACTTATTTCCTGGATCTCGGCAGTAATGGTGTCAGGAGGGTGGAGGAGAACCACGGGAAATACCACAAATCAAAACCACTGCTCACTTGAAGGGGTCCCGCCTTTACCCACCCCATGCTGCACTCCCTAAGGTTGTCACCGTGACACATTTTTATTCTTGGTGTGTGGACAAGGGTATTATCCTTAGCTGATTGTACCACTCACTGAGCAGACTACTTCCTTTAGACGATTCTAATTAGAAGATAAAATCACTAACCCTTTGAAGATATCAGCTATATCTTTTTTACTACTAGAAACCCCCTGTTTTCAAATGGGTTCAGAAAGAGGGGCAATTCCTAGCTCCACGTGGCCAGTCACATTTGAGAACTATCCCTAACCCCCTTCTAAAAACAGACATTTCTGGCGACTAGTTTTAGGAAGTCATATTTGTTTCTTGGAAATAAGCCATTATAAGAACTAAAAGGACAGTACACATGAATCCCATTGACAAGGCTGACGTTCCTTTAGTGCCCAAGTGCCCCCACGTCCCCCTCTCCCGAGGGGAGTGAGGCTCAGCCTCAGACAGCCACGTTCCTCTTCTTACCTGTACGCGGCACCATTGAGCTCGGGATGGATCGCCTGCTGGTCTATTACTGACCAAGGGGCTGACGTGACAAAGAACTCCTTGTTCACACAGTTTCTTAAGCTTTCAGGGATGCGACCTGGAGTAAAACAAAATCAGTCATGCTTTTAAAGGTCACAATGACGTAACTATTATACTTAGGTGCTCCTGGGGGGAAATAACCTAAAATATTTGTATCGCGAGAAGCCCGAGGTCAAGCCTCTTTCTCTGTAGTAAGATTGCTGGCCCTTTTACTTGCACAGAAGGTGAGATGTCCAAGGCCCAAGCCCCCGAGCTTTTCAGCACTGGGCTTCTCCTGGAACCTCCTTCCTGCCTCCGCAGCGTATACAACACACAGCGGCTGGGAGTGCAGGGGACTGGTTCCCTCCCAGAAATTCAGTTCAGGGCTTACGTAAGCAAGGGACAACTCGTACGGAATTTAATTAGCTTGACCATAAAAGCCAACTCTGCCTATACAGAGCCACCTGTAACCGGCAGGGTGAGAGGCGGCTCCACGTGGACCCGAGCCTTCCCCTCAGCTGGCCGGGCTGGCGACAGACTCCGGGGCTCACCTGTGATTGCCCGGCGGATCTCCGTGGCAGCCGCCTCCCTCATCTCTAGTGACGCCTGCTCGCTGTACCAGGCCGTGTGCGGAGTGCAGATGAGGTTTGGTGCATCTTTCAGGGGACCCTGGGCAAAGCTGATGTAGAAAACCACAGTGACTGGAAGAGTTGAATACGTCTACTACCCTGCCTAGCAAAGAGAACTCTTGGCCATGTAGAATAGCAGCTGCGTACATATGACGGCGACACTTTAGATATTTTATAAAGGTTGGGAGTTTTTTGAACATTATTATCAAAACTCTTCTGGAAGCACAGTGTTGGGGATAATTGGATCAAACAGGAAAAATCCCAACTGTGCTGAGGCTCGCCCTCGTCTAACCAGAATGGACACTCTGGGGTAGAGTACAGGTGAAGCCTGTTTGTCTACAGACCAAAACCACCACCAGCATTTTTCTGCCTCTACTTTTTCTGATGACTTTTGGGGAACTTCTGGCCCTTTCGCAATTAGTGAGAACATAGCATAATCCTTGAAGAACAGAGACTCCCAATGTCGTCTCCAGAGCTTCCTTCCCAGGGACCTGTTTGGGAAACTGCCTGATTCCCAGGCGCAGGTGTGGAGTGGAGCCTGCAGGCTCCTGGCGAGGCGCGGTCCAGCCGCACCTACCTGAAGGGCTCCGATTCGTGCACGTCGAGGGCTGCCCCTCGTATCCTGCCCTCCTTGAGGGCCTGGGCTAAGGCTTTCTCGTCCACCAGGCCTCCGCGGGCCGCGTTCACGAGGAACGCTCCTTGCCTCATCTGCGGAAGGGAAGGAAAGCCAGTTACGCGCGTGCTGCTGCCTGCGAGGCTCCCGTGCCGAGGTTACAGCAGCCAGCTGCAAACCAGGGGCCTCGCCGGTCTGGCTGCTGAACGCGTGTGCTGCCGTGTGAGGGAAGGGGGCAGCCAGGCGTGGCGGGAGCTGGAACCCAGGGCTCGGTTTCTGCCGATCCTGAGAGGACGAGAAGCCGGCAAGGTTGCAGCTGTGCCGGGTCACCTGGGAAGCCAGCTGGGTGCTCGGCCAGCTCCTGTCCCTCTGTCCGGCCTGGCTCAGCCCGTGGAAGGGTCTGTCCCAGGGACTCTGATCCCCACTCACCAGCATGTCCACGAACCACTTCCCATCCCTTCTTGTGCCCACAGCAGCGGCTGCCACCTTTCAACAGAAGCTTCCAGGGTCTGAGGGCGTCAATTTTCCAATTACCTGCTTTATAGTAAAGTCATTGATGAGGTGGTGGTTATGTTCATTGAGATTGCAGTGCAGGGAGACGCAGTCACTCTGATACAGCAAGTCCTGCAGGGTGTAGACCCTCTGCACGCCCAGGGACCGCTCTATCCCATCCTGCAAGTAGGGGTCATAAAATATGACGCTGAATCCAAAGGCCTTGGCTCGAACAGCAACCGCCTGCCCCGTGCGACCTGTGCGGAAACAGAGTGTCCAGGTGAGTGCGTCCACGGCCCGGCCCGGCCCGGCTGCCCCCACTGCTGCTCAGGCGAGCCCGAGCTTGCCGTCCCCACGGGAGCTGCTGCCCCTGGAACCATGTGCCCCAGAGGGCACACAGCAGGCCGACCCGGGATGGGGGCTCTGGCTGAGGCCGCAGTGCTTGCAGCTTGCACTGGCCACAGCAGGGCGTCTTTAAAACGTCCTTATTATCATGGACATTTAGAATCCAACGCAATTAGAATCTTCTAGTAAACCCCACGAGTCCTTCCCACAGCTGCAACGTCACCTATAGTTTAGTTCCTACCCACCTCCCCAACTTTTTATTTGCACAGCAGGCTTCTTAATACGAACTTCAATTACTGTTCTCAATATCTAACAGGGCGTTATCCTCCTGTTTGCTGTAGGGTTTGCTCGTACAAGGGTGAAGTAATTAAAACCGACCCCTGCAGTCCGGCCTGAGCACAGCGTGGCGTCGTCAAATCGCTTTCTGGCTGGGAGGCGGGCACGCGTCCGCCAGGCTTGGACCGGCCCGGCTGGTGGAGCTTCTTGCCCGTCACCAGCATCCAGTTTGGGCCTCCAGCAAGTTATTGCCCAAGTCACTTCCCAGGAGAAAAGCAGGTGCCCCAACACCCCAGTGGCTGTCACTTCACAAACCCATAGATCCCCTGAACAGCACCTGCTTCCCACAGCAGCTGTCAGCATTTTGTAAACAAAATGGCTTGAGTGATGCTTGCCTGGGCTCTACTGGGGAGATCACAGAATGACTGTTTATCTAAAGCCGTGGTTCCCCGAGCAGGCAGGGAGGAGAAGCCCATCTTTGAGGGGAACTTGCTGGTAGATGTTTGGCCCTCCTGCTGAAGCTCCACCCAACCAAAGGCACAACTCGGACAACTGCCATGGTTTAGAAGCCAAGGGTTAGTAAGTTGCCCGACCACGAGGGACAGCTGCAGAGCCACCAGTGGGGGGCATGCCCCATCAGATCATCCCTCTTCACTGTCCCCCATGGAACTCCAGCCATACCTGCGTGGAGGGGCAGAGGGGCAGGCAGTCCTGGGATAGGGTGTGACTGGACTAACAGATCCCCCTGCCATACAGGAAGCATGGCACTGACAACCCCAGCATGTGCCTCCTTCGCCCCGTTCTGTGGCTTCTGTCACCACCTGACACACTTTCATCTGAGAAACCCCCCCGCCCACCCCCCGCAGATCCAAGGCCTCGGGCCCGTGGAAGAGCAGCCCAGAGCCAAGCCCCGGTTTCAATGTGACAGTGCTGGCCGGCAGGGCATTATTTCTCAGTGGTTTTGTCTTCCATAAATTCACAGATCCCAGTCTTTCCACTAGCGTCTACTTTAGCCATGAGATTTTCTGACTAAATACCCAACGACTCCACTCTGTTACTTGGGGCTTACTCAAAACCCAGTCCCTGCAGAAGAGAAGCCCTGGCCGGCACCACCAGTTCGCTGCCCGCCTGCCCCGACAGCCTGAGCTGGGCCCCAAGGCCAGGGAAGGCCGCCAGCCCCTAGTAGGGTGGCCGTGCAGCGCGCTGGCTGCCTGCACCCACGTCCCCTCCTGTCGTCTCACTGCTACAGCTCTGGAAGGCTACGCAGAGACTTGCAAAGGTAGCAGGGCAGACAACGACAATCTGCGTGTCTGCACCCAGGAAGACTGAGGCAGTGGTCAGCTTACAGTCTCGAGAACACAGGGCCGACGCAAGGGGGCTGGCCTCGATACCCCGAGAGTCCCGCGAAGCTGGGTGACAAGGGCCCAGCCAGAGACGACCCTCGTGCTAAGTTCCTGTGATGGCTGGAGCCAGCAGCCCGACACCGGCGCTGTGTCAGTGAGGTCCCCGCCACTCGGCGGTGCAACTCGCTGGCTCTGCCAGCTGGACAGGGACCGCCCGAGAAGCTGGAGAAGAACCATCTCCAGGGGCCGAAGGGAGCGCAGTGGCGCTGCAGCGGCCATAGCCCGTGTCTACCTTTCTTACAAAGTCATGGTGTGGCGCCCACTCAAGAAAAGCTGAAATATGATGGGATCCTTTGAGAACAGGGTAGCTTCCCCAGTGTGGGAGGCACCTGGCACTTAAACTCAGCCCCGGTGTCAGGCTGGGCCAGTGCCCGGCGACCGCGCCCTGTGGGTGGTGGGCACCCCTGGAAGCGCCCAGCAGCCTCGTCCTCAGGCAGACCGCTCCCAGGTCCCCAGTGTGTGTGTGTGTGTGTGTGGGGGGGGAGACCAGTGGGGCCAGTGGAGCAAAAAGCATCGTGGCTCTCAGGGACCTGGAAACCCGAGTGACGGCTTGGGGAGTCTTCTGGAAGCCCAAACAGAACTACCTGCCCCATGCACGTGCTCTCATGCCCCAAGTCCCAAGAGGCGGTGTACTCCCCCACCCACCGTTTCCTATTTAAAGGTTGGGGACTGAAGCATGGAAGGTCCAGGAATTCCCACAAGGTCACAGGGGCAGTAAGCGACGGGGTGAGGTTCAGTGGCAACAAGCTGAGGCCGCATCCGGTGCGCGGCGTGGACTGGGGCGGGCGGGCCGGGCCAGCTGCGTGTGGGGCCAGGCCGCTTCCCATCCCGGCTCACCCGCTGTGGAACCCGCCCCCCGCCTGCCGGAGACCCTCCCTGGGCCCCTGCACGCGCAGCAGCAGGTCCAGGAAGGCCTTTCCCGCCCACTCTAGGGTGAGCTTCCCAAGCTGACGCCTCGCTCTGCCACCCAACGTGGCACTCAGAGGCCTCAGGAGCCCGGCCTCTTCCCTTCTGCAAGGCCACCAGAACCCCACAGGGCACAGAACCCTCCCAGCAGCCCAGCAGCGGGGAACGGCAGCCTGCTGTGGCCCCCCTGGCAGCAACACGGACCCCTCCCTCCAGAACAGCCCAGCTCTCACCTCTGGGCCAGTTCCCCGATTGGTCCTGACCCCAACCCCCCAGCCGTGCAGCCTGGCAGAGGGCGCAGGCCTGCCGGGCAAGTCTGCCTCCCCTGAGGGTCCCCGCGCCTGCCCCGCACGTACCGAAGCCGATGAGGCCCAGCGTCTCCCCGCGGATGCGGGCTGCTCCTGAGGCCACCTCGCGGATCTGCTCCACGCTCTGTACCCGCGTGCCCTCCCGCAGCGCCTGGTACAGCCACGTGTTCCGCCGGTACAGGTTGAGGATGTGGCAGATGGTGGAGTCGGCCGTCTCCTCCACGGCGGCGGACGGGATGTTGCACACGGCGATCCCTGTGGGACGAAGGCGAGGCCCAGGTGAGAAAGCCTCATGGTCTCTGGGGACACCCAGGGCACCCCAGGGAGGCAGGGTTTGTCACCACGTGGCCCCATGAGAGGCCTGCTTCAGTGCCCGGGGGCACAGGGCTCGGGCGGCAGGCCCCCTGGCTGATGTGCAGGAGCCTTTGGTCCCCACGCCCGCCACAAAGGGCACCACCACCCAGGACTCGCTCACGACCAGCTCCGCTCCCGCTGCCCTGAGACCAGGCGCGGGCAGCTTCCTCCCAGGCCGGAACCGGGTCCCATAGATGTCCCAGAGCAGCGGGAAGTTGGTGGGGTCTCAGACCCGCCCTGGCAGGGCTGCAGTGGGGCCCGAAGACCACAGACTCCTGAAAGTAGACCCCGCCCAGGCTCAAAGCACCCAGGGGCAGGGGCAAAGGAGAATGGCTTTTGCTTTTTAGGATAGTAAGAGTTTAATGCAAAAAATCATGTTATCATCAAGTTAAAGAAAAAAACCCCTCCACTCCCAAGAGGACGGTGCAAGGGCTGGAATGGGACGGAACTGAAGCCTGGATCCAGCCACACAGTTACACTGTGGTCCCCGATCGGCACCCTGCCCTGGCTGGAAGGACAGCAGACAGGATGCTCCCACTCGTGCGTGGAGCTTTGGGGCTGAGGGCAGCCTGGGGGTGAGCCGCCCGGCACCTATGGTGTGTGGCCGGGGCTGGGACGCAGCAGAGGGGCCTCTCCAGGAACCGGCCCCTGGGTGGGCGCCGGGCACAGAAGCCAGCCTGGGGCCTGCCGGGGAAGAAGTTCTGAGGAGGGGCCCAGGTCAAATGGCCTTCTCTGAACCCCAGGTTTGGGACCCCTAGGAAACAGCCCCCCCACAAGGGACACGCAAAGAGAAGGTGGAGTCCTGCTGCCTTGCAGGACTAGGGGTGGGGACAGAAAGCACAGGGCAGTGGTGGCTTCAGTGCATGTGTCACAAGGGCTCCCTGAGGTCCTTGAGTGACCCCTCAGCATGACACGCAGCTCAGAGAGGGCAAAGCCATCACGAGCAGGTCACAGTCTGCCCACCCCACCTGTCTGACAAGGGCTCCTCTGGGCCACAGACCCCTGCGAGGGACCAAGTGTTTGATCGTGACCTAGGCTGACCGCCTTTCCCACGAGTGGAGGGCAGTCATCCTGCACACGGGGCCCAGTTCATCTGAGAACTCCGCACGGAATTCTGGGTTAGATCACGTGCCATGTGACTATTAGGAGAGGCTGGTGCGACGTTTAGGAAAATCCCGGGCAGTCAGGACGACTCTCATTCCGCTGAGGGCCCAGGGAAGGCCCGGCCGCAGGACAGGACCCCAGGGAGTCCGGCGCAGAGACAGCCCCTGGCCGGGATGCCGCTGCCCCGGCTCCGCCACCGTGAGCCCCTGCAGGTCCCCGTGTGATAACGGCACCGGTTGGGGGTGGGTGCACAGAGGGAGACTGAGGCAGGATATCTGCTCGGTCTTCACAGCAGAACGTGGACATTTAGCTTCTTGGCTTTGGTGCTCATTTGAAGAACCAGCGTGCACAGACCGGGAGGGAGCGAGGTGGGCACAGGAGCTGTGGAGACTGCTGGGGACCGGGACCCTTCCTGCCCTAGTGGCAGTGGTGCCTTTGCCAGGAAACTCCACAGCCCTTGTCACCCGCTGAAGTGAAAACCTTTCTCCACCACCATAGAGACTCCTCCAAATGCCAGTAAGGTTCTCATGCCCATGGGCAGAGACTGCCGGGAGCCTCTGTCCCCACAAACTGGCCCCAAACAGCTGAGCTGCCGTTCCTCTCCTCAGTGCTGTGATTCTTTGCTGCAATCCCTTTGAAAGTGCCCCTGGGCTGGAAACTGGATGGACAAGTTGAAACAGCCTTGACTGTTCCCAGGCACTCCTGGACTATTGGCTCTGCACTTGGCTCCTAGACCTTGAGGCCCTCAGCTACTTCCCTCCCACCCCTGCTTCCTGGGGAGGACAGGAGACAGGAGAACAGAGCCCCGCCCTGGCTTTTTCTGGGGACTGCCAGCCCTGAGTCTTGTGGTCCCAGAGTGTGCCTCCTCCCGGGATACACAGGGCCGTGTCCTCCCAGGGCCCTTTGAAAGGGCCCAGCAGATGTCTCCCAAGCAGCTCCCTTATCAGATGGGACCAGGACCAATGAAAATGCCACCACTCACACCTCACAGCCCTTCTATGTTTTTCAAAGCTACAGTTCCTGGAGAGGAGGGAGAGGTGGCTCATGCTTGTAATCCCAGCACCTTGGAAGGTCAAGGAGAAGGTGTTTGCTTGAGGCTAAGAGTTGAGTCCAGCCTGGGCAACATATCAAGACCCCATCTCTGGAAAGAAAAATAAATTAGCTAAGTGTGGTAGCACATGCCTGCAGTCCCAGCCACTAGGGAGGCTGAACCAGGAGGATTGCTTGAGCCCAGGAGTTCAAGGCTGCAGAGAGCCTGGGCAAAGGACTGAGACCTTATCTCAAAAAACAAACCAAAACAAAACCTCCAAAAAACCCTGCGTTTCTCAGCCCCAGCTGTCTTCTGTGGGCCTCAGGGCTCTAGGCATGCAACTCCCACCTGGCTCTTCTCACCAGCCCCAGGAGTTTGAGGGCTTGGTTCCCTTCTGGCCCCCGCAGTCTGACTGGGGCTCTTCTGCAACTGGAGAAATACAGTTTCACCCCAGGACCTGCCCTCCCCCTGGGAGGAAGCGGCTGACACCTGCTGAGGGCTGAGAGGCACGCTCGCTCGGGGGAGGTGGGCAGGTGCCTGGAGGAAACGGCTTTGAGAACCCCTGGGCACATGCAGTCATGTTCTCCGCTGCTGTTCAAACTTGGGATTTCAGCTCTGCTAAGAGCACAAAGGACATTTGTTTTCAAACAAAAATATCCTTGTTGGTGCCAGGGAAAAATGGCAAATTTCAGTTTATATTGAACACACTTCTGAAGACTCACATCCCCTGAGTTTCTTTGCTGCAACAAAGAGGGGCTCAGAGTGACACTGGAGTTGGGCACAGTGGAGGGTGAAGCTGCCGCCGCCCCAGGCCCCGTGAGGAGCCTGGAATCCATTCGACCCTTTCTCCTTCTGAGACGCTTCCGTGAGCACGTGGACGGATGACCGAGTTGTGTCTTCCCCTCTGGGATTCGCCTGTGGGGCGGCCCCACCCAAGTGCATCCAGGTGCCCAGGGCCACTGACAGGCCGGCTGCCCGCCCTGCTCACTCCCCAGGCTCACCTGCACCCGAATGCACCCGAGGGACTAACAGCTGCAAGAAGCCCCCTGCTCCCCACGCAGAGCCCCAGGCTGGGACCGTGGAGAGAAAGCCGGAGCCCACTGAGGTCGCCTGGGCTGAGAACGTGGCAGGTGGAGTCTGCGGGCACAACTGTCAGATGTCCGCAGTTTCAGGCTCAGACCTGGCCTTGGCTGTGCATGGGTCACACAGCCCAGCCTCTCACTGAGGCACCGGGGCACACTCGGGGAAAAACCCCAGGAAGGGTCATACCAAGGCCTGCTGCTGATCTACCCACTGGGCCCGGGTCCCTGGTCATTCTAAGGGACCCTGGGAAGCCTTGTGGCGCCTCAGTGCTCACCAGGCAGAGTACAGCCCCAGGCCAACGTGCAGGGTGGCTTACTTCAAACACACAGCAAGTACAGTGACCTTCCTGGGCCTCCCCCAAGGTCCTAGATGCCAGGCTCCTTGTGCTTCTTGCAAACAGCACGCATCGAGCCCACCAGGTGGTGGGACGGGGAGGCCACCGCACCATGGCCCCCTTGGGTGCTTGTGGCCAGGGGTGCAAGAGGCAGCCTTCGCTCCCCCACTTGCGGGTTCTCATCTGTTTCTTTTGAAACCTCTGCCATCAACATGGCCGGGTGCCTGCTTCGGCCGGAACCGGGCCAGGCTCTGCCGGGGCCTCTCTGCCCAAGGACAAGGCCCAGGTTTGTGTGTGGACGGGGGCCCTTGGGAGGGGACTCCTCCCAGGACTGGAGGAACCCCCAGAGCTTCGCACCCAGCCAGGGCAGTCCAGGGGAAGAGCCCATCGGCTCATCTTTGCTTGGCTTGTTCCGAAGCACGTGGCATGTGGCAGGTGGAGACGGGACTGACAGAGTCCTTCTCAGACCCCTCTGCAGCAGCCACCTGTCTGCAGCCAGACGTGGCTACAGCTCCGTGGTCCCCGCTCTGGCTCCTTCCCTCCCAAGCCCACCTGGCAAGGCCCGGCGCCGGCCTCACACTCACCGAGCTCGCCTGCAGCCTTGATGTCCACGTTGTCGTAGCCGCTCCCTATCCGCACGATCACCCTCAGGGCCTTGAACTTCTCCAGGTCCTCCCTGGTGAGGGTGATGGTGTGGTACATCATGGCGCCCACGGCCTCGTTTAACACCTGCGTCGGGCAGCAGAGCACAGGGTCAGTGCCCCACTCCACACGGCCCGAGGCGCCACCAAGGGCCACCCTGGGACCTCAAGCACAGGATTCCGGTAGGAAAAGGACAAGCTGGAGCCACGGCTGTTTTGGGGACCAGCTGGTGACTCCGGAGACCTGACTGGGGTAGGGGGTGGCCTAACGAGGGACCCCCGCCCCCAAGGACAGAGTGCCCCCACTGGGCAGGGCGGGCCCACCTTCTCGTGGATCTCCTGAGTGGACTGGGCGTCACAGAAGGCCACGGTGGCCAGGTCCTTCAGGATCGGCATCTCCACGGTGCAGTCGCGGCCGTCCAGCAGTGCCACCAGGGGGCGGGGGTGCAGGGGGCCGTTCATGATCTGGGGGCGGATACCTGTGCAGAGGGAGGGAGGGCACGGTGGGTGGGCGGCCCGCCACCCACCCTGGGGAGGGCCAGCACCCGGCCCGGTCAGCAGGCAGGAGGCAGCATAGCAGGGAGGAGCCCGGCCTCTGCCCGCAGCGGCTCCAGCGGGGTCACGGTGAGGGGCCCCCATCCGCCGGGCGCCGCCCCCTCGCCCGCCAACCAGGCCATAGACCGTCGGGCGCCTAGGCCGGAGTGGGCTGGCCCGCCCAGCACAGCACTGGGGCCCCTTGCTGTTCCACCCGGCCTGCTCCAGCGCCAGCTGCTCCTCAAAACAAACACGACGGGGGATCAGGAACTTCCCGCAGAACCTGCGGCAGACACGCGCACGCTCCCCGCCCCGCCCTGCGCCAGGTGAGGCGTGGAGGCCCGTCCGGGGCAGAGAAGGTGAGCACGAGGCTGCTGGCCTGTGGGCCCAGGACAGCAATCGTCTCAGAGGACTGCAGAGCCAGTGGCTGCCCAGACCAGTCCGAGCCACCACGTTAGTTCTGACAGATGTCCTGGTGCTGCCAACAAGGTGAGAGGAGAGCAGCGAGGGCAGAGGGGCCCCAGGATGTGGGTGGGGCAGAGACGACCCCAGAAAGGGCCCTAGGTGGCCCTCCTTGGACGGCACAGAAACTCCAACGATTCTAATCGGACCAACACGGCAGCTTCTAGATGTTCAGCAGAGTGGGCAGTTGTGACACCTTAACCTGCCCTCTGCCACATGGCCACGCCCCGCCAAGCCTGCCTGCAGCCCAGCAGGAGCCGTTCCCTCCAGCAAAGCCGGAAAGGCCTGACAGTCTCAGAGTCAGCGAAGCAGCATTTTCTCCAACACACACTGTCAAATCCGTCACCAGGGCAGTCTTGACCACCTGCAGGCAGCCCCTCCTGACCACCTTCTCGGGCACCAAATCATCACGACCTCGCCATGGCCCACACCTTGGACCACCACCCCGGCTGCAGAGGGGACCACACCACTGGGGAGAGCCAGGAAGGGGGGCAGTCAGCTTTCTCGTTAAATCACAAACATTTGGCATCAGGTTAAAAATCAAAACAAGACAGCTTCTGGGGCACTGTAAGCTCTCAGATGTCCAGATACGCTCTGAAGGCGGCCTGAGTCCCTCCTCCATGCCTGCGAGACTGTTCCGGCCGGCACAGCAGCCCTGGCCGCAGGTGCCGCTGCCCCATGCTCTGTGGGCGGACAGCCCAGGCCACCTGTCTCCCTCCTCTCAGAGCCAGCTTGTCCTCTCCTCTGACGGCCACTGGCCGGGAACGTGAGAGGTTCTCAGGCCCTAGGACCCCTGCGCAGGCCAAATTCAGGTCTGTGGCCGCCACCTTCAGCCCCCAAAACTTAAAGGGCTCTTGGTAGTCCCTGAAGTGGCCACTTGGTGGGGTCAGCCGGGGCCCCAGACACATGGGGATCCCGTGAGCCCCAGGCCAGGGCGAGCAGCAGGATTTGTGCCCACACCAGGACCTCGTGCGCACTCGCTATGGGGCGATGGCCCAGGAGCACACCCTGCTGCGCCGCGGATGCGGCTCCTACCCACAGCTGCCTCGGCTCGGGACAGCTGGCTCTTTGAGCAGAGCACAGACGAAGCTTTTGTCCCGGCCTCAGGACAGGCTGGGGGAGCTGGGGGCGTGGACCCCTCGGGTGGACCCAGAGCCATGCAGGGCTCTGTTCCAGCCCCAGCGGGGACTGGAAGGAATCACGGTCCTTCCCAGCCTGTGACAGCAGCCGAGGCCCCGACGCTCAGACACGACAGTGCAGGTCCCCAGCAGCTGCCCCGGGACCCAGATCCCCAAAGCAGGGTGACCAAGTAAGCCCAAACCCCACCAGCCTTCTGCACCAGAACAGGGCAGGGCAGGCGGGAAGGGGCAGAGGGCAGCCCCCCACGTTGGGCAAGGAGGGTGCGGGGCTGCTGTGTGCTGGAGGGTGGCCGGCCCTCTGCTCATGCTCCTCTTGGCCTAACCGGCAGGTCGTTCCCACGAGGCGGCCACTGTCAGCCTGGGAGAGGGTCCCCCAAGGGCCAAGGACGATGCCCTCAGGCAGGCCCCCTGGAGAGTCCCCTCTACCTGACCCTGCAGAGAGGCAAGTGAGGAAGCAGAGATTGTGTATGGGAAGTTGTGTACCCCTCAATTCACCCTCAAGATATGCTACAGCACTGCCATCCCTGTCAACAGATGAGGAAACTGAGGCACAGAGCTCCCTCCCTGGCTCTTCCTTCCTTTGTGCTGAGAAAACAGTGAAACGGCCAACCTCCACAGACTCCTCCCGCACCTTCCCTGGGTCGGAGGACTGGCTGGCAGTTCTGGAGGCATGGGCCAGACTCGAGGAGGGAGGAACGCCCGACTGGACTTTCAGGGGTGCAGGAGGATGGTTATAAACACAGAGCATAATCATGGTAAGAAAATGACAAAGGAACTGCTCAGGAAAACGACGCTGGACACAAGGTGGGAATCTTAGAGCCACCAGGTGTAACTGGAGAGGCCGTGAGGCCATCATCACAAGATGTCCATACACAGCCCCCGTGCATGGATCCGTTACCCGGGTAACAGACTCCAGGTTGCCTGGCGATTGGCTCCCTCCCCGACTTTGGCTGCTTTTCTGTCGGCTGAAACTAACCCCAGCCCTTGCCCTCCCTCTTTGGGCTATGCAGCTAGGGCCGGTCTGAGACACCCAGCTACCCAGCCACACGCCTGTGGCTCCTCCTGGCTGCAAGTCCTTTATGCCAAGGCAGGGAAGCTGCATGGAGACGGCTGGTGGGGGCGAGGTTCTCGGGCGTCACCAGCACCGAGGACGGGGAAAGCTTAGCTGGAACACTGCCAAGGTTTGCTTCTAGAAAGAAGGGACCATCTTACATTTTTAATATATTAGGATGTAATATAGTAGGATGTGACACATTAGGATATAATACACTAGGCTGCAATAAACTATGATGTAATACGTTAGGATGTAATACACTAGGATCTAATACATTAGGGTGTAGTATACTAGCATGTAATACACTAGGATATAAGACATTGGGATGTAGTATACTAAGATGTAATACACTAGGATGTAATACATTGGGATTAATATACTAAGATGTAATACACCATGAAGTAACATATTAGGATGTAGTATACTAAGATATAATACATTGGGATGTAGTATGCTAGAATGCAATATACTAGGATGTAATACATTATGATGCCACATCACAGAGTAAGACTCATATATATTAAGATGGACCATGGCCCCTTAAGGGACCATGGGAGACGCTATGAACTCAGGGCTGGCCCCCAGGCCTGGGCGTGTGGGGAGCGGGGGTGGGGGTGTGTGTTGGTCTCTGTCCTCTATAGTTGGGAATTTCCGAGAAGAAAGCTCCCCAGGTACAATGTTCAAAAAAAGTGGGGTTGATGATAAACAGCCCTGGCTCTCAAGCACTGGACACTGCTAAAGACTTTTTTGCGCACACAAACCCCAAGACTGACACGAACCCCGCTATGCTGCTGCCATTCCCACCCCGCGGTCCAGGAGTTGGAGCGCAAGGTGGCCGCATGTGACAACGTGCGACCATGAGAGCTCCTCACCGTCCCCAGCCGCCTCACTGACATAGTCCTCGAGTCCTCTGCTCACCACCCATTATCCTTCCTCTCTACGTCCCCCCACCATGAACTCGCCCCGTCTGCTTCAGGACAACTGCACGGCAGCTGGCCATGCCATGGCCACGCTCTCAACGCCTCACTGCTGAGAGCCTGCCCAGCATTAGCTCTGCAGCTCCCCTGGCATCCACTGCGGCTGGTTTCCGGTCCGCCCTCAACGAGGGGGCCACGCACCACGCACCAGCTCAAGGCCAGGGCCGACGTGCAGCCTGGGCCTGGTATTGCTCAGAGTTGCAGCTGCAATAAATAATTGTGAAATTAGAGACCTTCGGTGGGAAACAAAGACGACACCAGGCCCCAACGCTGGGGTTTGTTAACAGTAACCAGTCATCCTGGGAATACCGCGTCCAGGCCCTCACAGATCCACGCGCTCCAGGGAGGACGGAGCTTTCTGGACACCCAGCTTTGATGTGATGCCACCAGCACTGGAAAACAGCACCGGATGCAATCTGGGGAGCTGCTCAGGACCGCACAGGGCAAACGGGACAAGCTGCCCTTAGCAGAGTCACCGAGAAGGAACCAGATTGATCCTGCTGCATAAAGCTGCCCTGCGGGGCATCTGAGACCCACTTTCCACTCCTCCCGGACACTGTGAGTGAAGTTGTCATCCTCCCAACAGAACTAGCCACTAAAAAAAAAAAAAAGATCTGAATTTGTTTCTGTTGCCTGCAGCTCAAGAACCAAACTGCCTCATAGGCAGGATTTTGTTGCTTTCAGGACTTCAGGATTTCACCCTAAAGCAAAGCAGCTGCAATGATCTCTTCTGACACAGTAGGCAAAGGCTGGCTGGCTCTGGCCTCTTTTTACAATTGACTAGATTTTATGAAAGTATCCACACACCGCAGCAGCCTCGAGATACCAGTGCTTGGGTGGGTCAGGAGCTCGGGGTGACAGTTACATGTACAGACAGCTCCTCCTGTGCCTGGGGTCACCCCCTGTTCCTGACAGAAGCTGGCCACATACCCCAGGAAGAGAGAGCCCACAGGTGGTGCTCTTGGGCTGGGACCACCCTGGGAGAAAACACTCACTGCTCTGGGCACACTGGCCTTGCAGGTGTGATAGGGGAGCTCTGTGGGCTGCAGGCAGTGGCTGGGATTCTCCAGGTGATGTCACTAGCTGTCCCGAGGAGACAGACACACCAACCCTGAGGCCCCTCCAGCCTGGACGCCTCTCCCGCCTCCGAGACAGCCCCGATTATGCCCCATAGACCCGGGCACCCTGAGGGACGCTTCGCCTTCCATGCAGCAGCTTCCCTACTCAATGGCCACTCCCCGCATCCAGCCTGGCTCCACGCTCGGCGGCCACGATTTCTAGAAGGCCAGACAGAGAGAAGGCCCTCCCTCCGCATAAGGGTGCATATCTCAGAGGCTTGGTCCACAAACGCAACTGAGCACCATGGCTAGGCTGGGCCAAGCTGGGGCCACACATGACAGTGGAACACAAATGAGCCCCGCCCCCGACATTCAGCATTCAACCTGCACACGTGGCTGCGTGGAGGGGTCCCCCCCACAACTCCCGCCACAAGGGCTGTGGAACTCCGCAGGGAAGGAGGTCGGAGGCGGCTTTGTGTTGTCAAGGTAAGAGACGCCTCCCTTGCTTTGCAAACACGTTTAACCACGTTACGGGAACTGTTCTCAGCCGTCAGACGTGGGATCTAAACAACAACAAATGCTCTGCAGTTGGCTGATCCGGAAAGTGGGCAAAAGCCCCAGTGACCGGCCCCTGTGCCCCAAGGGAGCACCTGGGAGGGTGCCCCCAGCTGCAGGGAGGGCCACAGGAGCCGACGCTGAACTGGTGGTTCTGGGAGCAGCTTCCAGGCAGTGATTCGGAATAAAGCTAAGTTGCTAAGTGTGGCACTATTTTAAGGTTTCAAAAAAAAAAAAAAAAAAATGCAACTGCCATTAGGAATCTTGGCTCTGTTTCTACCCTGTCGCCCGCCTTTCCGTTTGGCAAATGTGCTTTCCCTGGGTGTTTCTGGGAGGCTCTCCCAGAGCTGCACCCACCTCCCCGCCCAGCTTCCCAGAGGGGGAAGTGACCAGCATCCCCCTCCCTGTCACGCCTCTGGGGCGGTCGTTCGCTTTCGAAACCTCGCTCATGTATAGGTAGGTGTGTGCTCCCCAGAGCGGAGAACCCAATTCTTCTCAGCTTCCCTCTCCTTTCCAGTGTTTACCTGACACCCCTGATGGTTTTCCCTCTTCCTACCTCACAACGCAAACGCACAACCACTTTTCTATTTCTGCACGCAGGGCAGACATCATCAATCGATGCTAGAACTCTTTCTCAAGCCAGGACTGGGGGCCTCAAGTCCTTGCTGGCCCAGTGCTCCAGAGAGCCACCCTGCGTGGCTACCTGAAATCTTCCTGCCACGGCTGCCGGAGCCCAAGCCCCCGCTGTAACGGACACAGGGGCACGAAGGTCATCGTCCACACATTACAGAACAGCGTGGGGGCAGACAGGCAGGGACACCCAGGGGAAGGAAGCAAATGCCCACAACCCCAGGGGCAGGCCACGGCGAGCAGCTGCTTGGGGACCGCTGTGGCAGGGGTGGGGGCCTGTGACCAGGGGTCCCCCGTTCCACTCTGCTGGGCAGGAGGGAGGGGAAGAGTGGGGCAGGGCTCTGCGGTGGGCGTCTTGGTTTGTACCCACCCCCTTCACAGCCCAGAGCCTCTGACTCATGGACACCCAGCTCCCTGCCATCTGAGCCCCCCCAGTGTCACGTCGCCACTCCCCCCGCCCAGAGGTGGAATCCGCCCCCACCCCCAAGGCCAGGAAGTGGGCCGGCCTTGCAATCTGCACCGACCAGCAGCACCTGGTGACTAAGCGATGCTGTGTCACTCGGAAGGCTGGGCCTTGCTGTGACCTGAGACCACCGTGGGAGGAAGGACTGTGGGTGAGAGGCCTCATCTACTGTCCAGCTGCAGCCAAGGTCAGAGCTGCCGGCAAGTCCCTAATTTCAGAGTGGCTTACTGTGCAGCGAAGCTGACAGATGCTCCCAGCGAGGGCCTTGCGGAGCCTTGCAACGCCAGACAGCAGACGGGACAGACCAGTACCCGCGCCGCAGCAGCCCCTCAGCTGGCCCCGGGCTTTCCAGGCAGCAACCCAGCAGGGACTGGGCTGTGGGTGCCCAGTGACCGGCTTCCCTGCCATGGGCACTCTCCTGTGCGGGCCAGAGCCCCGTTCTCCCTCCCAGACGACAGGTGAGGCTGTCGGGTCCCTGGGGGGCGGGAGGGAGACCTTTCTCCGAGGCCATCAGAAGGTTTCAGGATTCTGACGAGGCCTTTTTGTGCAACGAGGCCCTTCGTCGAAACAGTGTTCCCACTTTGCCACCAGGACAGCCGTGGCCCAGAAAAGGGAGAGGCACTGCGGTTTTCGTATGGACACAAAAGTCATTTTTTAAAATGATTTTTGTGTCATCAAGTAAGAAACACCAAATCTGTTCCCCAAAACACAGCGTTTGCTGTGTGGGCCCTGGCACTGGTCACTTAGAAACCCACACCCTCCCTGTGCCTCCTGGGCCGATCCTGCGCAGGACACCAAGGTGCTGTGTGGACGCTCTCTGGGGCCGTGGCCTGGCCACCCGGGCGCTCTCTGTCGGCTCCTGCTCATGCATCGGGGAGCATGTGCAGGAGGCTGGCGCAGCCAGGACCCCCAAGGGCTCCTCCGGCTCGAGCCACGGAGGGACGGGCAGGGCCGAGTGCTGCCCCCAAGCCCGGGGCACTTCCAAGAAGCTGCCAGCCCACCACATGGGCACCACCCACAGAGGCTTGGGGAGGGGGGTGGGGTGAACAGTTCTCAAGTTCTAGAAATGTGCCCCTGCCACGACAGAAGAGGATGTAGATGAGAAAGGGAAGGTTGCCGAGACTGGTGCAGGCGGGGCCTCGGGCCGGCCGCGTGTCCGGTGCTAGCACACATGTTACTGGCAGGACGTTGCAGGAGGTGTCCACAGGCAACCCGCAGACACAGCACGGGCTTGTCCAGCCCGGCCTCCCGCCACGTGAAAGTTTCGGAGCATCCACTGTCTGCCGAGACCTGGGTCCCTGTGCCCAGCAGAAGGGGCTTTAGCACAATCCAGGGTGACGGGGAAGTGGACGGTCAGGGCACAGCCGGACTTGGGGCCGGGGGAGGGACACAGGCCCAGAAGCCTCAGGAGTCCCTGATCGGGCTGTGAGGACATGTCCTCTTCTCAGTGCCTGCGGCCTTCCCTTCCAGAGGGCAGGAAGCAGAGGCCACCAGGAGGACAGGTGACCTGGGTGTCCCAAGAACTGGTGTGGCCAAGCTCGCCATTGCCAAGTCCTGCTGGGGCCACCCACCACTGACTCCCTGCTGGAGCAGAGTTGCCTGTGGGCGCTGTGAGCCCTTCTGGGCTGTCGGCTTGTGCCCTGGAATCAGAGGGACCTGACGCCATCAGCGTCCCCGAGCAAGAAGGACATGTCTTCCCGAGAGGCCTGGCAGACCCAGGCTTAATTTTCCCACCACACTTCCCAGGCCAAGTGTCTATAAAAGCAGAATAAGGCCCTCCCTCCTTGTGAGCCACCCAGGCAGCCCCCAAGGCTGGGATTGGAGAGGGAAGCAGCCCCCTGCTTGAGTGAACCGTTTTCCTCTGGGTTCCCAGAGGGAAAGCGAGTCCTTAACCGTCTCGCCATGCGGCAGGCCGGGGGCCAGGAGTGCCACCCATGGCCCTGCGAGGCCAGGAAGTGACGTTCCCAAGTACAACAGCTGGTTGGGTGTCCCCTTCCTTCTCCTTTTCCTCTAACTTTTTCTTAAAATCTAGTGACAAAGCGTTCCAGGCTCAAAGCCCAGTTTATAGGAAAACACTAGAACCCATCACAAAGTTATATTCATTCCTTCAGATAAAAAGCATCCAACACAGAAATACCCCGTGGGGAAGTCTGTTAGGTGGAGAGGTCATCAGCTTTAAGCACTTCGGAGGGAGGGAGAACGGACTGCCCTGCATTGGGTGGTTGGTGACAGCACTCAGCTCTCCAGGCAGAGCCGCCTTCAGCCAAGACCAGCACTTCCCCACAGACTTGGCAGCCCTCGAGAAGGGCCGGCCCGGGAGACAGCCTCCAGACAGCAGCCAACGCCACCCGGCCAAGCCCCCAAACTGCAAACGGAGCTTAGCAACCCTGATTAGGATGAGGCCATGGTGAAATTTAACAAAAATTAGAAGCCAACATCCAGGAGGCTGTCATCAGGCAGCTGAGGCTGAGAGTGGGAAGCCACTGTACGCTCTTCACTGGAGTTAGTTCCTCAACTCTCCCAGAGCCAGCACAAGCCAGAGGAAGGAGCTTCGCTCTGCAGTCGGGACAGCTTGGATGTGACCTTAAGGGCACCAGCTGGGGACAGGCAAGCACCTAGTTGGTCCCCATGTTGTGTGCTTGGCCTTGCACAAAGTTCCTAGCGTGATGTGGTCTTCAGAGCTCTCTGGGGGGCAGGTGGGGACCATCACCCCAATGCCACCCATGGGAGGTGAGCCTCAGAGCACCCAAGACTCCCGCCCTGGAGTCAAGCTGCTTCAACCTGGTTCCTCCCACCTGGCTTCCAGCTCAGGCAGGCGTCCCCTTCCACAACTTTCTCTTGCTGTCCTAAGACACTGTGCTGGTAGCTCATCATGGCACAGCCACCAAACACAGGTTCGGAGTCAGACAGGCTGGCTTCAACTCCCACCCCTGCTGTGTGACCCAGGGCGGGGGGACTAACCTCTCTGAGCCTCCGCTTATTCATCTTAAAAGGGAAAATGCCCAGAGGCTCCCTGGTAATTCAGGAGGACAGTAGTCCCCTGCTCTACACAGTGGCCACTGCCGTTATAGCTGGGCTCGGTCAGGGCCCTAGATTCGAGGCTGGTTTCACCCTCCCTAGCAGAGAGACAAGAGTTAGGTACATCACGGGCCCCCTGGGGCCAGGTGCCACCATCGCAAGGACGCACTGCCCACCAGCCTCGCCGGCACCTCACACACCTGCGCCTGGAAACCGGGAGCCGGGGTCCTGCCCGTGCCCTGCGGCAGAGCACAGCCCAGAGCTGCTCGTTGGGTACAGACTCAGCACCAGGAGTCTGTCTCACGCAGCTCGTCCATGCTCCGCATCTGCAGCCCCTTCTAGGCTCAGACCCTGCAAGGCTCTCGGGAGCAACCTGTTCCGAGAGCCGCCCACCTGCGCTCGGTGGGGACGGGAGTTTGCAGGTTTCCTTTTATGCTCTCCGAACAGTCCGGCAGAAGCTGTCACCTGTGCGCGCTGCCGAGTGGCCGTGTCGACTGCAGTGGGCCTGCTTGCACTTCAGAGAGAGTAAGGGAGAGTGAACACAGTCTTGGCTTTTTTTCCCCCTTTACGTAAAAAACAACAAGAAAGCCCTTCGCACGCCCCAGCCTCGGAGGGGAACACGCCCAGCAGCATGTTCAGTTACATTAGTTTCTGTATCGCTAACATGGGCTCATTAGCTATGGATTACAAGTGTTATTTCTCTTCCATAAACTTACAAAAAAAATTCTCCCATGTGTCAGCAAGGAATCTGTGAAAAAGCTTCTTGCCTCCTGCGCTCTTGGGGAAAATAAACGGGCTCCAAACACCTGAAACGCTTTCCGGCTAATGCACGCCGGCTTTGCCAAGCGCGGGCGGGGCTGGGTAAGCGGAGCGCCGGGGTGGCGGGATGGACCCGGAGCCCGGCCGCACGCACGACTTAACCCAAAAACAGATCGGAACCTCAACGTTGGAGCTGACACTGTAAACCGCTTGGAGGAAAACATCCAGTAAATCTTCGTGACCTCGGACTGAGCAACGAACGGTTTCTTAGATGGGTCACCACTAGCACAAGCAACTGAATCATGTGAATAAAACTTCAACGTTAAAACTTCTACGCTTCAAGGAAACGACCTAAAAAGTGAAGAGACAACCACAGAATGGGAAAAGCACTTACAACTCGTGTACCCGACACAGAACTCCATCGAGGGCTTCCCAGGCCCGACGCCCCACGGAAGCGCCCCAGGCCCTGGGCGGAGGGAGGTGACGGGAACGTGAGCCCCCACGTGGGCACACCAAGAAGCAGAGGTGACGCCCAGTGGTGCAGGGGCCTGCCAGGGTCATCCCCTGACAGCCAGATGGACGTGCGACTCTCCCAGGATACTCTGACCACCCTCGGATGGCTCTTAGAAAGACTTCAGAGAGGCAGCAACCCTGGAGGAGTCTGGAGGTGGGGAAAGCATGACATGAAACTCTGGCTCAGAAACAAAGCCAAGGCCCAATGCTGCTTCCTGAAGGCAGAGACGACTTCGGACAAGAGCCCACTGCTCTCCGAGGAGCTGCGCGAAGAGACGAGGGGTGCAGCCAACCTGGGCCCGTCAACCCGTGCTGAGAGGACACACGGAGCAGGGTCTGGTGACAGGACGGTGGCGGAGCTGGCAGTGCCGCTGGCATCTCCTCCAGTGGGGACACGGGGCCCGTCCCTTTAAGCCGACCAGCAGGACGCAGCCTCACGGGCCACCGGCTCCGTGTCCCGCCCCACGTGAGGCAGGAGCCTGCTGGACTCGAGGGACCACACCTATACCTGATCACTGACACATGTCGCTGCGGAGGGGGTCTGAGCCATCAAGGGGGTCACGCCATGTGTGAGGCGGGTTTATAAAAACTCCCCAACACTCATGTTTGGGAATAACCCATCAAGCTGTAACAAGACTTGGGCCTACTGAGTGGCCCGAGCCCACCCGAGGACCTGGGTGGGGCCTGCCGCGGCTGCCCGGCCACTGTCCAGCTGTCCTGGCAGGGCTCGCAGGCGGTCGCTGCAAGGGGTGCAGTGCTGGGGACAAGTCCAGCCACTGAGGCCCCGAGAGACTCCAGCGGCCTCGTGGGCTGCCTCCTGGCCTGAGAACAGCCCAACGCACGAAAGCACCATTTTCAAAGCAGGCCTGGCCACAGCCACGGCCAAGAGGGTTCGAGGACCTCAATATCCCAGTGAACTCCCAAAAATCTATGGGGCAGGTTCAAGTCCTACCCGCGTTTGACAAGCATGGAAGTAGGAGCTCAGAGAACTGCACACACCTGCACGGACACACAGCAGGCGGAACGCCTCTGAGTCCCTTGCTCTGCTACCTTACGTTCCTGGACAGGAATATTCCTGGGTCCCACGGCCTTTCCAGAAGGCTGATAGGGGAAGTTGACAAATTCTGTCAGGCTCATGAAACAAGCCACAAGGACAAGGGGTGGTGCCAGGTCCAGCCTCTGTCTGAGTTTGGACTGGCGTCAGGAAGACGCAAATACTGTATTTTTTTTTTTTTTTTTGAGACAGAGTCTCACTTTATTGCCCAGGCTAGAGTGAGTGCCGTGGCGTCAGCCTAGCTCACAGCAACCTCAAACTCCTGGGCTCAAGCAATCCTTCTGCCTCAGCCTCCCGAGTAGCTGGGACTACAGGCATGCACCACCATGCCCGGCGAATTTTTTTTTTCTATATATATTAGTTGGCCAATTAATTTCTTTCCGTTTATAGTAGAGATGGGGTCTCGCTCTTGCTCAGGCTGGTCTTGAACTCCTGAGCTCAAACGATCCGCCCACCTCGGCCTCCCAGAGAGCTAGGATTACAGGCTTGAGCCACCGCGCCCGGCCGCAAATACTGTATTTTAGGGCAGTATTTGGGAGAAGCGATCGTTCCTACTCTGTGAAAAAGGGCAGAGGTGACAGCAGGGATCTGGAATGACAAGATCAATCTGGCGAGGCCCCAACAAGAGGTAGGAATAGTGGGCGCACCGTGAGTCCTGGGATAGTCCCCACCGTCGACTGCCAAGGGGGACCCCTGAACTCAGAGAGCCCTGGACGAAAAGCCATATTCAGACCCAGCCTGAATCGCCGCCGACCAAGCACAAAAGCCAAGCGGAGGCCGTAGCTCTGACTGCAGCCGGACATTCAGGGTGACTTGCTGGGGAAAGCTGAGCGGCCAGCACCCTGCAACTGTTCGGCTTCTCCTCGATTTGGAGGAGAGATTCTAGCTCTGCTGGGCCGGAGGGCAGGAGAGAGCCCAGGCTACGTGGCCTTAGATGAGTCCTCTTCCTGCTCCTTGATGCTGACATTTTTGGACCATGTAAGTACATGTCACTCTGCAAGAAAAGAGGCGCCACAGGGAGTCTCAAAGCAGCAGTCAGGACCTTAACTGCCCTTGCGCACGACAGCTCACACGGCCCAGCCTCCGCGTGCCCCACGCCGGCTGGGCAGCGTCCTCTCCCTTGGCCCCGACCCCCCCCCCCACGTCCCTGCCAGCGCATACACGTGCTCCTCAGGGGTGCTCTTCCAGGCACAGCAGTGGCTGGTGGGCCCTGGTGCTCTGGGCCCACCAGGGCCCCAGGTGTGTCCCCATCCCAATTCTTGTTACAGAGCACAGTAACTGTCCTTGTACAAATAACCCTTACAAGCCCCAGACAGGAGAGCACCTGAACTCGAGGCTTGGGTCTTGCCCACCTGAGACCCCCGAACATTTGGCCATGGGCCTGGCCCCTGGAAGGGCACTGGTCAGCGCTGAAGGAAGGAGTGAACACGGAACAAGCCCCCAGGCTCACGCCGTGCCTGCCGGGTGCAGCCCAGCAGGTTTCTCCGCTTCCTTTGCGACTTCCTTCCTCGTCAACGGGCAGATGGAAGGAAGCTGACGCAGGAAGGCATGGGGCCGTCACTCGGGGGCCACGGGCCCAGACCCCATGCCTCGGGCTGGCTCTAGTTGGCTCTGGGGGTCTTTGGGGTCTCAGAGGCCATCTCCAGCCTCCCTCCAGTCTGACGGTTTTAGGGTCAGGACCCCCAAGACCCGTGAGTCCTCCGTCCTCAGCACAGATCTCTGTGTGCCGAGGAGACCTCAGAGGGTGCCAAGGACACTCGAGGACTCGCTGTGCCGCCTGTGGCCGGAAGGGAGAGCGATCCTCTATTCCGGTTCTACCCAGACCAGGTCTTCGTATCTATAGTTGTGGGGAACCGTGCCTCATTAATCCAGTCCCATCAGGCAAAACGGCTGGGAGGAAACGGAGAAGGCTCAGGAGGAGAGAGCAGCGGACTGCATTCCTCGCGCCTGCAGCCCCGAGCGAGCGCTGGGTCTGCTCCTCGGCCGCGGGCTCCGAGCCTGGCCGTATTTGGGGAGACAAAGACACGAAGATGGCTGCAGCGCTGTCTGCCCGCTGCTCCTGGCTGCACGCGGTACGGGGAGGGCTCGGGCGACAGCAGGTCGCCTGGGGGAGGCTGGCGCATGGCCACCGCTGGGAGGCTCTGTGGCTCCTGCCACTGCCGCCAGGCCAGCAGAGCGCAGCAGCAGCAGCATCATCACTCACCCTGGGGCCCGCCCCTGCCCGCCTCACCTTGTGCCCCGGAACTGCCCGGGCAGCCGGCTGCACCGGACTCAGCAAAGAGGGACCTATTGTTTACACGCACAAAACTAACCGAGAAGAGACAGGCAGTTCATGGACCAAAAAAACCAAACATGCTAAAATATCCAAAGCACATGGATATAAAACTAGATACTTAAACAAAAAACCCCAAGGCAACCCCAGCATCATCACTCCACGGCGAGAGGGGAGAGGAGAGTCCCCATCCGGGCAGGCCCTGTCCTTCCAGATCGGGTGGAAACACTCGAGTCAGGCGAGACCGAAACGAAGATTTATTCACGCCGGTCGTGCCACAAACGAGCAAGGCGGCTGCATGTCCAGCTGGCCGTCTCCTGCTCAGAGGTGAGACGCGACTGCCCGGCCCAGCCTCAGGTTTCTGGTGGTTTCCTCGAACATAAAACATTATCCTCTATAGACCATCTCGTTTTCCTCTGGCTCCAACACATCCAAATCTGGCAGTTGATTCTATGAAACCTGCCACACAAAATGCCGTTTACGCAGCTCAAGAGCTGCTGGGGAAAAGCCCAGCCCCGGCAGAAGGGTAGAGGGGACACTGCCCCACGGACAGTGGGGTCGGCAATGACCGTGCACACTGCAGCTACGGGACAGATCTCTGACACAGAAATTCAGCTGCCGGCCGGCTTCCGACTGCAGACTTCCCTGGCCCTGGCCGGCTGCCATGCAAACGAAATAGAAATCAGTATCCCTGGGCCTGCACAACATCGTGCGAACAATCGCACTCCCAGCAACTTATATAAACCCCCTCGCTCCACACCCCAACGGCGGATGTTTTTGTTAGAAGGCAGTGTAAAATAAACAGAAACTTAAAAAAAGAAAATAAGGCGATTTTGCAGGTCCCTCCTTCGGCAAAACCTTTCCACGACTTCAACGAGGAGATAATCTTCCTGTGATTATGACCAAACCCTCCTGTTACTTAGCAACACATAATTAAGGAATATGTTTTCAGATCCGCTTTGCAAGCCTGGCCATTATCAGATGAAATTACTGGAGCAACAAATGTCATCGCCATGCAAATTAGTTGGTTGCAACGGCAGAATGTTCGACTGTGAGAGCAGGCACGGGCCCTCGGAAAAATTATCTGACTTCCCTCCTGTCGCACACCGATTTTAAAAAGTCAGATAAATGATACGATCGGATTTAAAAAAAAAAAATCCATGACACAAAACCAGAATTTATAGCAAGGAGAAAAACAAAAGCAAAAGCAAAAAAACCCAGAAAAATGCAGCCACTCAGTCTCCCTTTGGAAATAAAAAGTAAAATGCCTGGAGGTGAAGTCCGTGAGGCAGCATTAGACGCTAGACGTGTCATCTTGCTGCACCATCACAGAGACGCTTGCGGCTGCATCTGAGGGTCGTGAGAGCTGGCTCCCAAGTCTCCATGCACCGCTGCTTCCCGGGTATTTCACAAAAAGGCATCTCTTATTTTTTGCCCCAATAATGATAGTTATTTAAGAAAAAAAAATTCATTTAAAAAGGATCCCATCTTCTAAATTATTTTATGGAGACAAGGAGGAAGAGAAAGGGAACACGTCTGAAAGGAGGAAAACTGATTTACGTTTTAAAATTTCCACTCAAGATTCCAGAGCTAAAATAAAAATCCTAAAGGGCGTTGGCAAGACGTCCGCCTAGCAGTTTGCCCACAAATGTCCAGAGAGGCACACGCCGTAGATTACCTCTGGCACGTGCCTGGTAGGGAGAAAACCACCTAGCACCGCTCTCCCCACCCCCCTCGATTTGGAAACACATTCTTCCCCACAAGCAAGCGGAATTCCCAACTGTATTTTCCAATACGAGAGACTAAAATCTGTTTTCGAAACAGGGAGTTCTAGGGGATTTCAACATCTTGCTTTGTTTAACCCACAAGTATGCAAACACACACATTTTCATCTCCACGGCGGTCGATCACTGCCTCCGGTACCGTGTGCGGGAACCCTCGAGAGGTATGTTAGCACGGCATCACGCCTTCCAACGCACAGTCTACGGTCATTTGGTAAGATGCCCCTGCCTTCTCCAAAGCTACGCAGTGTGAACTAGAGAGCATGCCACCCCTCGTGAGCCGAAGGCCGAGACGCGGTCTGCTCCGAATGACTCCTGAGCGTGTCCAGGAAACATGGCTGCATTTTACCACCGTGAAGGGGGGGGTCCTCAAATCAGCGGCAGCCCAGCTGGAGAACGGGAAGCCGATGCTGCCCGGTGGGTCAGCCTCCTAACGCTGACCTTTTTAACCTCAGAGAACCCGTCAACTGGCCACAGCTCTGTGGCCTCGATCGGCAGGGCACGCACACACGTGCGCGCGGGCACGTGTGTCTGGGCTCCTAAGGCCTGGTCAGCAGGGACCTGCCATCCAGTGCTCTAGCTCCCCCCACCCCCACCCGCGGGATCCCAGCCAGGGCAGGCGGGAGGGTGCATTACTCTGCTCCGGTGTAAGCATGGTGGACACGATGATGGGCGCGCCTGTCCGCCGGGCCACCTTCTGGTACTGGGAGTGAGGCGTGTGGAGGCTCTGGCTGGCAGGTGGCAGGCTGGCTGGCTCCAGGGGGATGCCAGGCTTCCGCAGGAGCTGGGGGCTGCCATGAGGGCTGGGCAGCGGGGAGGCGGCCATGCTGCGCTCCCGCTTCAGCAATTCCATGGGCACCGTGTACGCCGTGGAGTAGGCTGTTCTGGGGCCCGGGTGAAGAGGGTTCGGGGGGCCGGGGTTGGTCAAGGCCACCCCGGCCTGTGGGGAGTACGTGGGGCCCAGCCGCGCTGTCAGGGCACAAGGGGTAGGAGAGCTGTACCCAGAGTTGGAGGGGAAGTGGGGAGCTTGTGCACCCACCCCCGGGGCAGAGTAGGTGGCCGCCGTCTCCAGGAGGTGCTGGGATGGCGCGCTGGAGGGCCGGCGAGCCAGGTCTCCAGCTCGGGGGGACGCGGCCTGGGGCTGCAGGGCTGCGGCGCCCAGGGAAGCCACGTCACTGTGGAGCAGCTCGCCCCGGTGGCTGAAGCTGCTGGACCGTGTCCGGGGCAGGGGGCCCGCCCGGTCCTGCCTCCGCAGCTGCATCTCGGTCCTGCAGCTGCTGGCCAGGCGGCTGAGGACGCGGGCCTGGCCCAGGTTGGGGGCAACAGACTTGATGTCCGTGTCCTCCAGGGTGGCCAGGACGGCCGGGGAGTCAAAGCCCTGCTGAAGCAGGGCTGCCAGCGTGGCCTCTGCCACCCCCTCTGCCCGCAGGAAGGCCAGGAACTCAACAGACACGCCCCTCTTGCCACCAGGACCCTGGAACGCAGGCAGGTCGGCGTCGAAAATCTCGTAAGCCATCTTGGGGTGGGCGCTCTCCCGGGCAGGCCCGTAGCCTCGATTCAGGGCGCCGGGGGCCACCCCAGTGCTGCCCTCCGAGGCGGCAGCTGAGCCGGGGTCCACCACCAGGCACGTCGGGGCCACCTGTCTGGCAGGGGCAGAGTCCACTGGCCTTTCACCGATGTCATTGTAGACCTGGTTGGCGGGGTAGGCAGGTGCCTCGGCCCCATACCTGTTGTCCACCAGTTCTCGTCCGTACCGCCCAGGAGACGGGGCCCTGCTCTGTGCCCGCTGCCCCTGAGGGATCATTTTACCTCCAGGATCCCGGTATAGGTGACCAGCGTCCTGCAGAGGAGGTACCCGGCCTTGCATTTGATCCCATGGCATTCGGTTGCCAAGCACTGCGTAGCTGGGCACCGGCCGGCTGACTCCCGGCTCCCGATAGAAGACAGGCTCCTTGGGCGCCCTGGCCCCGGACGGCTCGCCGTAGTAATCCCGTGGCAGCAGGGGGCTGCGACCAGACATCACTGCCTGTCTGCTGTCGTAGAAGGCGAAGTCGGGAGTGGACCCCTTCCTTGTGGCCACCGAGTTATAAACAGCTTCCCGGTACAGGTAGGGCTCAGGGGCCCCGGGCAGGGCAGCGTCCTGTGGTCGGTGGTTTGGCGGCTCACACCAAGTCCCGTCTCCGGCGCCATACGTCAGAGAGCTTCTCCTCCCCAGAGGCCGCGGGGACTCGGCGTTCTCCCAGGGGCCCTCGTACCACCCGGCGGCATCCCAGCTCTGAGAACGACCGATATTTATATGCCTGCTGGGAACTGGCATTGGGGAAAAAAATGACTGCGGATGAGGCAGAGGAGAAGCCTTCTCTACAAATCTTCAATTACATCCATCAAATACAGACCTGGCGGTACGCTAACCCTTCCCAGGCGGCAGGGACAACCAGCTGGGGGGGTTTCCTGTTTCAAAGCATGGCCTAAATTATTAATCCTCTGAAACTTTAGTAGACAAAACACAAGACTCACGGTAACTTTGCCTCACTCCCCAACGGCAGCCGAGAGGTCTGCTCTTTAAGCTCAGCTCCAGAGAGGAGGCTGCGCACGGCCTGCTGGGCCCCCTTCCCGGCCGCTGAGCTCACATGGACCTGGGCTCTCTCAGCGTGCGGATTAGGAGCTAAATAAAACCCCTAAAGCTTCTGTTCCATGTGACATCTCGTTAGACTGATGAAGCCGGCTGCTTACTCCATGCAGACTTCCCCACATGCAGCCGGGAATTATTTTCACACTGAAGCTTTGGCTTACACTCTCTCCTCACCAGGGGACTTTTAGGATGAATACTGCGTCCCCCTCTGGGAGGGGATGCCCCCAGCCCCACCGCCGACCGCATAAAAATAACAGAAGCAAAATAAGACTGCTTCGATGTCAGATCCATCTTAATCCACCTTGATGAAATGTTAATCCATTGCACACAGCTAAAAACAAATTAAACGTGGATAAATAAAGTCCCATGCACATTTCTAGAACCTGAACAACGGCCCGGGTCTAAAACCTGATGTTTTGACAATACTGGAATCTGCTTACAGATGACTCTTCGGTTGCAAATCAAATGGGTTCCACTGCACAAGTCCAAATGCATTCTTAACTTATTACTGTAAAACGCAAATCCTCTCATACCGCCGGGGGAAATAAACAGGCACGTGTAATCTGGAATTTATCATTTTTAGACTGCAGCAGAGGTCACAGGAAAAGGAGGATTGGCAACTCGAACCTAACATTAGAAAGCAAAGCTGCTGCGTCTGATTATCTCATCTTCCTTTAAGTACGTTCGAAGGGAAGCACGATTCCAGCAGGCTTAGATCTTGCAGGTGATTTTCCATATTCACATGGATTAAAGGTTCACAAGTGCACTAGGGACTTTCGGTGCAATAACGCAAAGAACCGCAGTTACTGAGATAAAGGAATGCCCCTTAAACGTGTGTAAGGGTACCAGGGAAGCAACACCCTGGACTAATGCGGTAGGTTCCTCTCCTCCAACGGTAGGATTGCCACAAAGAAGAATTCACAATACAAATAAAAGCTGATAATCAGGAAGCTACAAAGGCGGTGTGCACTGAAAACATTTACAAATCAGATGCTGTGCACATGTGTAGCCATTAACCCTGAGAGCAGTCTGCCTTCACCCACACCTCTCTCAATCCAATGTACAACAAGAATCTTCAACTACAGAGAAAACACTAGTCATTAAAAAAACATTATTTTTTAAATGTGAGAAATACTGAAGTTTTACTTTGAGGGAGGAAAGTGTGTAACGTTTGGGGGATGGTCACGCTTGAAGCTCTGACTCGAGGGGGAAGAGGGGGCATGGGCAATATACGCAACCTTAACATATGTAACCCCATAGTAGGCTGAAATAATAAAAAAATAAATTCCATTTCTAGGAACCGGAGCTGTCTCCCCCACCATCCCCTCATCCCGAACAATACATCTTAAACTTCGAGACGGGCTCTGTTTAAACCAACCAGCCCAAGCACAGCCCAGGTGACCCCGAAGACCACAGCAACCCCCATTTCTGCCCCAAATGGCAATAAAGCCCCAAGTTAGCGGGGAAAGTACCTTGGTAGATGGCAAAGAGACTCAAATCTAACCCCAACCCCTACCTCCTAGGATGCAAGAAACGGTAAAAGACATTAAGAAAAAAAGAAAGAAGCCACTGTACAAAACGTTGAATTTCCATGTATAGACGGAGCCTGCTGTGCCGATTTCTGCGGTTCCCCTCCCGGTACATGCGGCATCACCGTCGGGAAGGGAACAGGCCTGGTCATCACTGGACAGTATTTGCACGTCTCACCAACAGCCTGGGACAGGTTCACGCAGAAGATATATGATACTGGGACAAAGGGACAGCTTCCAGTCCCTTTCTCTCTTGCCACCACCCTCATCCCCTCTTGGGTTTTCCAGCCAAGAGGGGCCTTTTGGACACCCTGGGAGGACTCCGCTCCGTTACTGCTGTTGCTGCCACCCGGCTGCCCCGAGGGCCAACTGCGGGGACTCCAAACGTCCTTGCCCTTCAGTGGTGACCAGCAATGGGCCATCTCTGGTATGTTTTTCTTACAGCCTGCTTATATTAGGGTTTCAAAATAAGATGACGACCACTATGATTTATGCGCTTCTGATAGTTCCTAAGATTCCCCCAACCCAGAAATATTAGATATATCCCTTGAGTTTTCAGAAAGTTAACTTGGAACAACCGCTCTAATCCCTCAAAGAAGGGGCGCACCGAGCTCCTACCAGAGCCAGGATCCCCCAGGTTTTAAGAGCAGATGGCCGCTGCCCAACGCTTCCGTATTAAGCCACCTTGCCATTTCCTTTCCTTCCTCCTCGAGATGAAAAACAGGACATCACGTGGCGTCAGCATTCGGCAGCCCCACTCACAGCGCAGTCTGGGGAGACCCCCGTGGCAAACCTTTCTGTAGTTGGGTAAAAAAAAGTGGGGTAGCCCCTGGTGACTCACCAGCTCACTGCTGCCTAGGTTGAGGCTCAAGTCATCCCACTGACACAGGACTATCTAGAAGAATTTTTACACGGTAACTCCCAAGAAACCAGTAATGACGCTTGGACGGGTTTCTGAGACGGCGCCAGGGGCATGACAGAAGTGGGCACAAGGGGGCCTCAGGGGCGGCGTCACCCTTGGAACCAGGAGGCCGGGGCTCCATTTCCATCAACTTCCAACCCATCCTGCTTGCCTGGAAGCCACCCAAACTCGTGCGGCCTCCAGTCTGCAATTCGACAAATATTCCGACAGATGTTTTCCTGTGTTAGGTAAAAACGCCTGTAACTGGACTTACACTTTCCCAAACACTCTGGCATATTTTTTTCCCTTAACACACTGCAGTCTTTGAGAAGGGGCTGCTTTTCTGAAAACTCTCGCATTGAGAAGGCACCAATTTCTGAAGGAGTAATGCATGCCACGGACTCAACTTTCTAATCTCACAAAGACCCCTGCGACAGAAAACTGTACCAAAGTAAAAAGAAAATTATATAACATAAAAAGACCATCTACTGAAAATTACAAAAGGCAACCAAACTCCCTTGCAGAGAAAATAATAAACTCAAGAAAAAGCTGATTAAAGTCCCTGGGCAGTTCGCGACTACAGAGACCTACAGAAATCCAGACAATTCCAGAAAAGCCAGGATGGGGACAAGCAGCCAATGGGTCCCTCCCACGGAACAGTCTTCAGACACATGGCCAGTGAGCGGCTCACGTTCCAATGGGTTAATCACCTGCAAACTGCTTGGAATGAATAGGAACGCACTACTCTGGGGGTCTAACCCTGCTTTTCTAGAAAAACAAGATCAGGTACCTGGCCCTGTTAGCTGATAGCTATGTCTCACCCACTGGGCAGGACAGCTGCTGCCAGGTCTGTCTCAAAGCCTCTCCGGGGACAGCTCTCAGGAGGCAGCCAGCCCCGACTGGAGCATCACGAGCATCACGTGGAACAGCCCTCCCCAGGGAGGGCCAGCCTGGGGCCAGGGCAGCTCTCACAGTAAAGGGGGAAACGAGGAGCTCCCACGAGGCGTTCCTGTGGCCTGTTGCATCCCAGAATGAAGCCACCGCAGTGGCCTCTGCCTCCTGCAGCCAGCATCTCCCTGGGGACGCTGTTGAGGTTTGTGGGTTACACACTGTCTTCCGGAAGAGACAGGGCCAAAAATAGGCCTATGACATACCCACTTCCTACTTTCTAATGTGTACAGGCTGTGCTGGTTTTTGTACGTTTCTTTCGAGATACGTATTCTAGAATTTGTTTAAAAACAGCTCTCTGCCTTTAAAAAAAAAGTTCTTTCTTTTCATCATTTCAATGCCCCCTATAAAAGCAACTTACTTGGCTAATCTAACAAAGGTGGGAGGCCGGGGAGGGGGCACACACCAAATGCACTGAAAAGTAGCAAACCAAGTCTGGGGTTTTTTTAAAAGCAGCCTTCGTCTAAATTACAGGAGCACACAGAGAAAAATCAGCAGAGCCATCCAGACATAGATTCAGTCATCAAAGGAACCAAGCGACACCAAACGCCCTTGGCTGCCTGCCACGTGCTCTCACCAATTTCCGGGCCTGGAGCGCGGAAGGCTCGACAATCAACGCTACACTCGACAGAGCGTCAGGAGAGCGGGTGGAGGGTCTGACCCGGCCCGGCCCTTTCAAAATTAGCTGCACCCCAAACGGTCCCAGCCTTGCAAGTCAGTATTTAGCCATTTTGAGTGAAAACGAAGGCTTACATGCTCATTGCCTCCGATTCGATTTCTTCACTACCCTGCGAAACATCCTGAGAAACGTGTCATGAAAAATAGGTTTGAAGCCCAAAAGTATGGCGTGCAATGCCCACCCTCTACCACGGCCCATTTGAGAGTGCCAGCGTGGCGGACGCGTGCGCTGGGACCCCGGCGTGGATGCAGGAGTTGGCCTCGCCCGCGACCCTTTCTCAGCTTCAAGGTTCCCCTCTGCAACCCTGCAACCCACCTGTCCCTGAAGAAGGCTGTGCTGAGGGCGCACCCCGCACAGGTGTGCCTCGCGGCAGGTGCTCAGCCACCTCCTTCCTCTAAGAAACAACTCTTCCCCCCCAACCCCAGGGGTGGACCCCAGCTCACCGCGCAGCACTCCACACCCCCGGCTGACGTCCCCGTGACGGTACTGGGCTCAGTCCTTCCCCAGGGCTCTTCCCTCCTTCAGTGCCGCTTGCGATGCTCCAGTCTCCCTCACCTGCCAGGCCCGGCTCACACTGCCCTCCTCCTCCACCCAGCCTGACCTTGGTCACTTTGTCCCTAGGACAGTTAATCTGCCACCTACCAGGATGACAAAAATACCACAAAAATAATCCCGGAACTGCATCTACCTGCGGACAGTGCTCCCACTTAGTCCTCCTGGCCGCCCCTGGTGCGATGGGGAAAATGACAGAGACACACACCGTCACCAGAAGCCCCTCCCCGAGACCACTCAGGCCTCTAAGCTAAGGAAAGCAGCGGGCGACTCACCTCCCCCCAGGAGCCAAGGCTGCCCCACGCTGACCAGCACATGGGCCCCGAGCGTACAAGCGGCAGAGGGGCTACGAAGACCCTCTCTAGGACTCGAAAGGACTGTCTACCTCACTTGGAAGTCCTGGAAGAGTCCGCTTCACCCGCTCCAGCAAATGGGAAGGGAGGGACCTCCTGGCACATACACGTCTCCAACCAGGACTTGGCCGGTAAGACCAATGGATGCTCACGCCCGGCGATGAACGGACACACAGCAGCAGGGACGGGGCGTGTGTGTGGGACCCCGCTGCACCCAAGTGCACGTCCACATCGGCTACGTCACAGCTCAACTGGGGTGCTCAGCCAGCGGACACGGCAGGGGGCTCGGACCTCAGAAGGGCACACGGGGCCTTCAGGAGGTAAGATGGAGAGACAGGGCGCGCGTGCCAAAGCGCTTTGTTAGCGAGAGAGCCGAGCATCGTTCGGGATGCCCACCAAATAACGGTCTGACGAACTCGTCATCAGCAGGAGTCTCACTGCACGGTTTAGCCCTGCAGGTGCTGAAAAAGCAAAGAGAGGGCAAGAAGCTGACAACACAGTGCATCTTGGGGTTCTGGTTCAGTCACCCCAAAATACTCGTCAATTGGGCTGAGCCGTGCTAGGATGCGCCCGAGCCCAGAACATTCTGTGGGTTCGTGTGGAGCACTGTTCCTGGTCTCCGGCTGCCCCGGACCCACTCCATGAGGAGCCTCTGCTGGGCGCACTGGCTCCTCCAAGGCCCTTATTCAGCTGGACAACAGACACTTTCCTCAAAGGTGCCGGGACCAAGAGGACACGCACGGAGGGCAGAGCAGGTGGGGACATGCACCAGGCAGTACTGCAGGAGGTGGGGACTCAGCCTCGATGGAGACACGGCATTGCCAACCGGGGTGCTTGAGAGTGCGGTTCACTGTGTGTGGGGGGCAGGACGGAAAGCAGCAGCCACAAAACTGAATCAGGAGACAGCAGCGAACCCCCAAACCTGGCCACGGCCTCTCATCGCACCACACACTCCTGGCCCACTAAGCAAAAACTAAGTTGCCTGAGAACATGTCGTTTTTAGAGAAAAGTGGCGAGTGTATGGAAATCCACCCATGAGCAAGCGCCAAGTGCAAAGAGGAATTGACACTTGCGTTTGACAAATGAATAATAAAACAGAGAAATAATAAAAACCTGAACCTGGTTCTCAGCTGCAGAAAGTGAGGACCTGACCGGGTGTGGGCGATTCTCTGGACTCACCCCCTCCCCCCCCGACGGTGGAGGAACAGGGTGGTGGGCGCCCTGGGGTGGGGTCACTGCTCGGAGATCACCTTAAAGCAAGGACCCGGTTAAGGCAAATTGGAATTTTCTCCCTTCCAAATGATGGTATCTTTCCATGAAGCTTCACCCTTGACTGTTTTTTCCTGCCTCTGACCTGAGAATAACATTATTTTTTAGTGCGTTCATTTGTACTAGGGAGTTTCAAGCCATGTCTAGTTGACTATTGTATATTTACATAGCTAATGTAATTATGGCTAATCACATAATTACTGGAAATGTGCATAATTGCTGATCCCAACATATAATTATAATGTATAGCAACATTATAAATCCCATTTTTAAAATCCACATTTTGGGGCTATTTAAAGATAATTATTAGAAGTGATTGTGGGCTACCTATAGGCAGGCCTCAACACTGTTTCTTTACAAAGTGCTCAAGGTGCTTTAAAGAAACAAAACAAGCAGTGGTTTTATAATGCATTTTGAAGAAGACAGGTAAAATGAAACAGCACCCCCAGAATTAAAACATACAAATAAAACCTAAAACGCCAGACAAAACAATTCTGGCCCTAGTCTGTGCAGAATGCTCTTCCCATGGGGAAAGAGGGAGCCCTCCCAGCCTGTGGGCTCTGACGGGTGGGCTCCAGGTGAGGTTGGCTGCTGGGGGGACCGGTCCCTCCCACATCCACACCAGGCTGGGGAGGTGACTGCCAGCCGACTGGACACCATCGCCTTAGCTATCTCGGCAACAGGGAGGCTCCTGTCCTCATATCCTACACACGCCAGGCCCACTGACAGACTCCCCTGGGCACGGTTCCACTGAGATGTGCTTCCACAGCGGCAAGTTCAACCCATGAAGGAGAGCATGAGAGAAAGCCACTGGGCAAAAGCTCTCTCCTCCACCTCATCTCTCCAGCAACTTCTCCAACTTCGCTCGTCTTTCTGCGTGACAAAGTTGACGCAGAGTAAGATTCTCAGATTTTACGACCTGCCGTATTTAACAGACACTAAGTCAGTCTGCATTTTGCCCACGTCTGTCTGGACGAGCCCATCCTTCTCACCTTTTATTCTCTGTGCTCCTGAGAACATTCCAGACGTGTGGAATGTTCCGTGTGATTGTTTATTTAAAAGCAGGTTCGGATCATTTCCCTTTTTTGGCAGAGCAGCAGAAAAATGCGCTTCTGAGTTACGTTACAAAAGGGACTTATCACAAGCTGAGCTGATGATATCCTCAGAACCATTTTTCCATGTTTCTAAGACATATGAACAAAATGAAGTAAAATGAAATATCTGTTTTTCAGTTTCCAAGCTGGATTCTCAATAGCCATAGGAAAGGATAGTGTTTAGTAATTCTATCACAACCCACAATAAGGTGTTCTCACAACCATCAGCAAAGCCATTGTGGTTTATTACAATTCTACAGACCCAGGGCTCTAGAAAATGCTTTTCTGGGTTTCTTTTGTAATGCTGAGTGACAGATAGCTAGCCCTGGTCTCTGACTAGCAAATATTTGGGGCAAATCAAACTAGCTCTGCAGGATGCAATAAGGCACTAAAACTCTCTGGCTGGTGCAACTCACAAATGTGAAATGTAAATTATGTCAGCAAGCTAAGCAGAGAGGAAAACCAAGAACTAAATTATATATCAAAAAGAGAAGAACGCAACCTGGTTGTGACCAGCCCATGTTACCTGAGGCTGCTCCATCATAATTCCCATGCAACAGTATTCTAGAGTAGTCTGGCAGTAGGTATCAGAAAAGAGAACAAATTATAAATATCAAACTAGAAGAGTTGCTTTTTAAAAAAAATTAAAATTTGTCTCAAAAGTCAACTCCATCCAATTGACTCAGATGGAGTCCCAAAGACTCTGGCTGCACCCTATTCTCAGAGCGGTGTCAGATTCCGGGCACACAATGAGTGAGGCTCCCCACTACCCTCTCTTGCTTTGAAAGGGTCAGGTAGAAAGGGGCTGGACAGGCCTTGGAAGGCAGGGCAGGGCCAGTGCTCAGTTCCTACCAGTGTGCCTTGAGTGTAGCCCTGGAGAGGCCTGCCCGGACTGGTGGGTCCTATGACCAGGGCTTTGCATGGGGCTTGTGACGCAGGGAGGAAGGGGCGAATTAGAAGGAATTAGTGTTCCCAGAGACCAATGGCAGGCAGACAGACAAAGCTCCCGTAAGCCTGGGAGCTGATAGGTAACTACGGCAGAATAAGGCAGCTTCATGCTTTTCATCATTTTAAAACAAAACAAAACAAACTTAACAGGATACAGGGAGTCCCTGGGGGTGTGGGCGGTGGGGAAGGACAGGATCATTTGGAAGGTTCTGTGGACACTGATGCAGAACATTCCACAAGTAGTTCAGGATGACAGAATAGAGTGCGGTGAGAGCCGGAGCATTGGAGGCGGGGGGTGGAAGGAACAGCTGAATGCAGGGGCTGGGGGGGGCAAACCCCATGAGGTGGGTGTTACCTGTCTTGACCATGGCAGGCACCACAGGGACGAACTCAGCTCACACGTGGGAGAGCACCCAGGAAGCACCTTGGAACGGCCCCTATTACTTAATGAGACACCAGATGAGGGAATCGTGGATTACGAGCTACACCCAAGGAACTTAATTTTCAGCTCATCTGTGTTGATAGTTGTTATTGAGAAATTTTTTAAAAAATGACTTCAACTGTATCTGAAACACCACACATAAAGGTGACACAAATTCCTGTTATAAAATATTGGCTGCAAACCCCTTATCTTGGATGAAGAACTGAGTGGAAAGGTTGGTGAGTCACGCTTGGGACAGAGGGGCCAAGAGCACAGAGGGTGGCCTTGCCCACGTCGGGTTTCTATGGCCGCGGGCTCTTCAAGTCCATTCTTGTCTCTGATGTGGTCTTGATACCTGTTAACACCTTCAGCACAACAGCTGGGTGGAGAAGGTGGAAAGTGCACCTTCGCACTGGAAGCCATGAGTGCACCCTACACCTCGTCACACAAGCAGGGAGCCCAGATTGGGAACTTTCTACAAACCAGCTGGGCTATGCCCGTCAATAGCATCAGTGCCTCTGAAAGTCAAAAAGGCCACGGGGATGATCTTAGGCTGCGGAGACTAAGGAGACCGGACGGGAGTGACTAAACCCTCGACGGCTGCCTGCACAGGTGACCAGATGTAAAAGATAAAACAGCCAAAAGCAGATGCGCGGGGGAAATGTGAACATGCAGCCTGTATCAGACAGTCTTGTAATGAGGCGAAGCTCCTGGGGGAGGATTATGGTACTGTGGATATGTAGGAAATTGTCTAAAAGGAGACATATGCCACAGGTACTCAAGAGTAAAATGCTGCCCCTATAATGTTTTTTTCAGATGGTTCTGCAACAATCTACCTATCCATCCATCTATCCATCCACACACGCACACACACACACATATTTATCGGCCTACGTGCACATCTCTCTCTATCAAAAGAAGGCTAATGTTATCAGCTGGAGAACTGAAGAAAATATTGGTGCTCACTGTACTTACTATCCTATTGACATGTCTGTAGGTTTTAAATGTTTTAAAGAAATCTGATAGTTTACTTTAACAGCTCCTTAAATGCCAACTCCCAAGCTCCTCGCACTGTGGCAGAACCCCACAGATTCAGGGGGACAGTCAGTGCTCTTATGTTTTCAAGGGCGTGGAGTCACTCAGCAGAATGTCTTTGACGTCCCCAGCCCCTGCAGCTTGAGCCACGTCTACTTAAAGGACAAACGAGTCCCGTGGGCTGCTGCAGGGGCCCGGGTGAGGCCAGCCCTGCAGCCCGCCTCCTGCAAAGATTCCTGGCTGGCAGAGAGCACTTAACCTCAGCCCAAATCCACATGCCCTGAGTTTCCCACCACTCACTAATTGGGAGAGGATAGTGCTTAATCAACATCTCAGAGTTTTGTCCCCAGGTTTCCATTAGATTTTAATTACGTTTATTTTTCCTTTCATGAATAAAACACTTCCAGACATTTTCAAAGATAGCAGGGACTTAAACACATCCCGAGGGGCAATGCTAGGGCTCCTCAGAATATCTTGGTATTCATCATTGTAAATATCTTAATTCAAAACAGACAAAGCCCAGGAAGTAAAAAAGAGATGGTCCTAATATACAGTGTCTTTCATACATGTCAAAATAACCTTAGGTACAAGGAAGAAATGGACAGTAGGCCCTACACCCCACCCTACCCCAGGGCCAGGTCTTGTTCCATGGGAGTGCAGAGGGTGCTAAAATCGGAGAAGGGACCCTGGCTCGGAGGCTGGGAATAGCCTGTCCCAGCCGACTTGGGCAAAGCAGCTTGTGCAGGATTTGAGAGAGAGACTACGTGTCTTTCGTCAACAACCGCCAAACACGCTGGCTCTTACCTTCGCAAATTCTGTCCAATCGCTGTCTCTTGACTTTGTGCTTATCCACAAGGGCCATTCTTTATGGAACTTTGCAACTCTCAGATTCGAATGGCAAAGCAGTCCTCTAAGAACTTAGGGGAACTCGCAGGAGTCTGCGTGCATTACGCCACTATGAACCCTGAAACAAGGAGAAAAGAATCCTTACTCTCTGGAGACCCTGGGGACACAGGACGACAGGTCATTCGGGACTTAACCTGCCACTTTCTACAAGGGGACCTGCCATCCGGGCGCATGGTGCTCGCTCTCCTCCCAAAACGCTGTCGATGGGAGTTGCTCAAAGTCCATCTCAGCAATCTCCTGCTTTCTATCTCGTGACAGAAAGCCAATGCACGCACACACAAGATGATGGTCAGCAGTTAGTTATTTCTGAAAGTAGCAAATGCCAAGGGATCCCTTGCTTTTCACTCCAGGGCTATAAACACCAATCACCAACCAATCTGAATTGCAATCGTTTATATTCCAATACCGGAGACCAAGGGACAGCCAGCTGGACCTGCCCTTGGTTCTGTACCTCAGCGAGGCGGAGCCCAAGGGAGACTGGCAGGCTCCTCGGGAGCACATGGGGAGCAGTGCCAGACGCAGACACCGACCGTGGCCACACCAGAGGCTCTCTCTATCTGGGCCTTCTGCCTGCTGGTTTGCAAAAGTACTTTCCAAAATGGCCACGCAGGTCGGGAGTCAAAGCCACAGCACAGCACCAGCTCGCAGCCCCACTGCACCAGATGTGGCAGGAAGCACCTAACCGAAGTCTGCTGAGTGCCATCACCCTGCACCTTCCTGGCATCTGGAGGGGGCTGCTGCTGGCCCTGGCGTGTGGTCCCAGGTTTGCAGGCTGAAAGCAGTTCTTAGATGGAGGGGTGGCTGGCGAGCCCGTCTAAGCACCCCACAGTGATCCGGGCAGAGGCGTGGGGTACGTGGGACTCCCCAAAGGCAAACCCAACAGCTGCTGGAGGAATGGGGAGCTGAGCATTTTGGAAGCTCATCCAATGCTCATCCGATGTCCCAGAGGCCCCAGGTCCCCCCGGCTGCTGCCCCCAACGTCCCAGCCTGAGTTGCTGGTCAGCAACTGCAACCTTCTCATCAGCTAATGAGGGGCTCGAAGAACCTCAACCAGGAACCACACAGTTTGAGGCCCATTCTACGGTCTCCTGAAGTTTACTCAAAGAATACAACCAAACTGGTCTTATTTTAAACACCACACACACACAAGAAAAGCTGTCCTCACTGAACCAGGAAACAGAGGGCCAGGAGACGGAAGTGAAGCTCAGGGGTTAAAAACGAGGCCGTGATATATGGTCATCAATTATGCACGACACCAGGAGTTACTCTGTCAGAGGTCAGGCTGCGGGGCTACCAGGTTTCTGGTAGTTAATGGCTAATTTCCCAGCAACGAGGCTGAAAAAGCATCCTAAAGATTTATGGCAATAATTATGTGATTTTCAAAAAAAAAAAAGAGCTGGGAAAAAAGCACAATTTCCAATCACATAAATAATTAATGCAACATCCGTGAGATCCCGAACACTTCCCAAGACCGGGAAGTAGTTCCCTCAACCTGGAATGGCCGTACCAGAGCGGAGATGAAGTTGTCCTAGAAGGAGCGGGGTCACCAGTTAGGTGGATCCAAGTGGACACATTTTGAAAACGCCTGCTTCACTACCGATGGGTGTTTTCAAAGAGACGAGTCCCCCACTCTGGCCAGCTTGAGCCGAGTAACGGACAGAGGGCACAGAACCCACGGGTCCAGGCTTTTGTGCCCCACGGGACAGGCAAGCGGTCTCCACGATGCTGACCGGGGACTCGGGCTGGCAACTGTCATCTGCTGGGGCCCAGGTTCTGAGGTCCAAACTGCAACCTGGCGCCTCCTCCGCTCTGGCGTAAAAGCGGAACTCCACGTTAGCTGCCTCATCCGAAGGCTGAGAGAATTAATCAGTTAATATTTGTGAAGACCGCGGAGAGGGGAAATGACAGCATTATAGGCAAGGCGGCTTTCACACCCTCCTCCCCCAATCCCCGAGCGAGGCGTAACCACTCTTTTTGCTTCCCTTTGAATTTTAATTTGTATAATTAGATGGCTTCCTGAAAAATTGATAAGTAGAATCTCAATCATGCAATCAAAGGGAAGATCGGCTTACACAGACGCCTGTGCTCTACTATTAAAAAGAAAAGGCTGACTCCCACGTCTGGCTTTTTTTGGGGGGGGGGGGGGAAACGCCTCTGTGTCTGCCCTTCCGAGGGGTCCTCTCTGCGGACCCCCGGCTGTGGTGCCCACCCGTGTTTTCGGCAGACCCTGCTGGCAGCAAATTCAGACTCCCAAGGCCACCAGTCTGCGGGGCCGGCCGGACTTTATGGCAGCGACCATCAGTTCATGTAGCCTCGGTCCCCTCCCCCAAACGTTTTTTTTGAAACAAGAATGTATGAAATGTGACATTTTCCTCCCCAGCTCTCCCAAGGAGCAAGCAAGCTATTTAAGAGGACTTAATTAACAAACCATCTTTCCAGTGACAGCCACAGGCCCTCCTCAGAGCTGAGCTGTGCACACTGGCCTCCAGCTGGCGTCTACACCGAAGATACCAGCACCTCGCCATCCAACACTGCTTCCGGGCTCTCTTGTATCACCACTGCAAAAACCAACCCCCACCTGTGTTTTAAACCAGTCTCCGGTCACAGATCATGCTCCTTTTTGCCATTGCATTTGTCACCATTATCACCTATCGGCACTATCAATGTTTAACGGCAACGAAGACACAGAAAAATGAGGGGGAATGTGCTTTCACTCTCCCACCTTCTACTGAAATTTTCTTCAAACCATGGCAGTGGTGGACTCGTAAGTGGGGACAGGGTTCTATCACCTACTTGCAGAATGACCCTGGATGAGTTGTTTTGGAGACTCAGGCTCCCCGTCTGTGGAATGGGATAATGTTACTTGCACCCCGAAGTGGCAGTGAAGTCAGACGGGACTCTGCGTGACGTTTGGTGGGAAACAGCAGGTCTTTAAGCACTGCTCCTGCCCTGCCCTTGGTTCTGCGGGGACACCCCCTTGTGCACTAACCCCAGCAGCGAACGATCACTCCCGTCTGTCTCAGCTCGAGGCAGATAGGAAAGCCGGGTATTTCCGTGAGGAAGAGGGGCACGCCAGAGCCAAAGCTCTCAGGAAACACTGTCTTCTCCCCAACACTGAAGATAAAGGAATCACAGGCCAAACTCCAACCAAGGACCAGAATGGTTTACCTAGAATTTTACGTGAGGCGAGGGTTGTGATCTGGGGCTGAAACGTTTGGTGTCAGGAAATTCTTTTAAGACGCCTGGATTAGAAATGAGAGATTCCTGGGTATCACTAGAAGTGACGGGCAGGGAAGATTCGTTCCACGAAGGTGTCAAAGAGAAACATGAGATTTGAGAAAAGGGAGAAGAAAAAGGGAAGAACTATATGTTTTACGACCACTTGCTTGGATATCAAACTCAAAAATACCCAGAATCAAGGGGAAGAGAAACAGGGTTCCCCTCATCCAACATGGTTTAAATCTGAACAGATCGATGTTACTAAACAACCAGACAGCTGCGGCTGCCATGAGGTCAGAGAGCACGAAACCCCAGTCCTCGCAAACGTACGTTGTTAAAGTCTCCAGTAAGTTTTATAGAATCTCTGTTTCCTTGTGCCGGTTCCTAGTCTTCATAAAGGCAGCTAAAGGGATTTACAGAGCAAGTGCATGCCTTCAGCAGTGTCTTTCCAGATGAAAATGCCTCCAAATCCAGTTAAACATGGTGATGACTGTTTTCAACTCTGTTAAGGAGACCTACACTTAGACATCATGTTAACATACACGGACCAAGTTTCACAATCTGCTAACAAATGAATGTGATCGTAGCTAAACTAGTGCTGCCAAAGTTCTCTGATTGACCCCATAGCGTCCTCAGACTGTATTTCATTATTAAACAAGGGTGGGGGGGGGGCGTAGATTTTAAAGTTTGAGAGGTTGGGGTGATCTGAGGCAGGTAGGAAAGAGTCCCTGCAGCGCAGACAGCGGCACCGGTTTGCAAGGTCAACCACCCTTCCCAGCCTGGGACCCCACTCCCGGAGAGCCCACTTCCCCATGGCCCACGAGGGCGTCTAGATGTCAACAGCCGCACTGAAGAGCCTGGGTGTGACCCAGCCAGGCCATGACAAGGACGCAGCACCAGTACAGCCCACAGTACAGGCGGGGGAGGCTTCAGGTGGGGTGCCATCCAGCATACGTGCCGGTTCAGTGTCCTCCGACAGTGCCTCGAGGGTGCCAGCTCACCACTGACGTCGGCCCAGAAAAGTCCCTCTGACTTGTCTCCTCCGAGACCCAGACAGAGTTGCAGACGTTCAGGCCACCTTGCAAGAACCCATTCCACGAGCTGCAAAGCCAAACATGTCCAACAGACTCCTTTCTTATGAAGATAGCTGGGCAGAATCTTCTGAACAGGTAAGGGATTTGCTTTTTTAGACAAGAATCAATTAAAAACCAGGTAGAAGCTGGGCACAATGGCACGTGCCTATAAATCCAGCTACCTGGAGGGTGAGGTGAGTGGAGTCAGAGGCTGTAGTGCCCCGTGATCGCGCCTGTGAGTGGCAACTTCACTCTAACCTGGGCGAGACACCAGCATGAATTGTAAAAAAAAAAAAAAAAAGAAAAAAAATCCTACATGTAACAAAGTAAATGTTCAAAAGGGGTTAGGGATTAGTGGGGGAAACACTGTTCAGACTTTGTTTAAATGGCGATCCTCATAACACTGATTATAAGGAAATCACTAAAACTGCAGTTTAAGGAAGAAAATCAGGGTGGGAAATGACCTTACTGGAGTTGATTTTTGCAATGGCCGGCGTGGGCTGAGTGTTCGAGTATCCTGAAATCTTTCAGTGTTGAGTGCCGAAGTCCTGAGTGTTCAAACCCTCCTCTCCCCAGAGTGAGGGTATCTGAAGGTGGGGCCCCTGGGAAGCTGTGTCGGCACCCTGAGTGAGGACACAGCTGGGGTCCACAAGCCAGAAAACACAGGCCTGTGCTCACCAGAGACTTTATTCTGAACTCCCCAGGCTGCAGAACTGTGACAAATAGATGTCTGTTATATAAGCCACCTAGTCTATGGTAATTTTTGTTACAGCAGCCTGAGCTAAGACAATGGCCAAGTGACTGCTACTTATTTGTAATTTATTCAGTGGTTTTTGTGACTTTCGTTTTCTGTATATGTTGGGGAAGAGGAGGTGAAACACATGGTTCAGACATGGAGTACCTGTAGGTGTACAGCAAAGTGTCCTCCACACCCCCAACCTCCACCGGTAACCAGCAGAACTTCCAAACACACACACTGGAGGCTCCACTCTGCTTCCACCACCAAACAAGGCTGGGGTAGGAGCTGCACCTTCCCCAGGAAACACCCAGCCGCCCGGCCCTAGGGTAACAAGGTCACGCCTTTCTCACTTGTCCTCAACGTGTTCCGTGGGTCGAACCCTCTGATTCTCTTGGGCTGACTGACATCTGGGATAGAAACAGGCAGGCAACCTGACAGTTAACACAGGGTTACAACCCTTTTCCAATGCCGTAAGGCCAGGTAAGCTGCAGAATTCTTAAGTGTTTGAATTTTAAAGAGGTAATACATTGATTATACCACCTAAGTATTTGGCATACCCCCAAAGCAACCATTAAAATTTCTGTACCACAACAAATAATCATACCAACCCAATTGGATTAATATAGAATTAAAAAAAAGAAAGCCTTTCAGCCACCATTGCGGTTTATTAGAATTTGGATATATGGCTAAGGAAATGTGGGTCTGAGATTGTATCCTTTCCACCAAACTCCCACCAAAAAACTCTTAGAGGCTTTGAAATAAACCAGAAAATTAAAAGTGAAGTCCCTGTAAGCCACACAGTAAGTAATGTCAAAGAAACTTCAACAGCAAGTCTCTGAGCACATGGAATTACAGGCTAAGGGAGGTTAAAGGCGACCGCAGGTAAGGAGAGGTGAGCAAGTTTTAAAGCCAAGCTTTTCCCCTACCCAGCTAAGCTGAGTAAATCCTCTTGCTTAGTTTTAGGGAAGTTAGCACATTTCCTGGTGTTAAATGCAAGACTCAAGAATTCTAAATATTTTCACTTGCTAAAAGCTATAATCAAGAACTGAAGACTTGCACAGAAAGAATTCATGCTTTTCCTAATTGGTTGTTTTGTGTCATAATGGAAATTAAGTGTGGGTCTTCAAATGCTAAAATAAAATGAAACATTCCTGTTTAGAATTTTCACACATCTTTAAAGCACTTGTCTGGCTTCCAAATATGCCTTAAAAATACAGTGTATTAGTTTTAATAATAAAGTGTTCTTTAATAATATAGGCAGAACAAAAAGGACAAAAGCAAATAAGCAAACTTCTACTAAAACTGAGGTGTAAATTGACCCTTTTATTCCTGTGTGTTTAAACTAAGGGGTATCACACACATTAATTCTTCCTTTTCCAGTTTTGTAACTCTTTTCCTACTGAGGCATGAAAATTTTGATGTACAGCTGATGAGTTTGGCTGAACAAAGCAAAATGATTAGCAATCTCTAATTCTATGAGTACAGAAGTTCCACCCTGACCAGACAACCCATCTTTTGTTACACCCCCAGAGCAAGAAATTATTCCAGTATGTTTGCACCTGAGTAAATGTGAACACAATACAGAGGAAGTGCCCAGAGCACTGGAAAGTTCTGATGAAACACCTGCAGAGGGGCACTAGGCCATGGTAAGTAAGGCTTACGTTCATGGGGTTTCTCCTGTACCCCAAAGGTCACCGAGGGTCATAGCTGCAGCCAGCAACACAACTGTGCACACGCAACGCTTCTGCTGTGGCCCGGCACACAGGTAAGTGACGGCCACAAAGGCCTGGGACCTGAGTACTGACAAAGGCAAGAGGCTCCAGGCCTCCCATCCTGGAGAGAGCTACCCAGCCAGAGGTGACACACTGACCTTATGCAAAACTAATAAACTTATTAGACTAATTATTAATTATGCAACATAGATAATGTTATGTCACATACTATGCACGCAAATTATTAATTAGACTTATAGTCAAGCATATTGGGCTAGCGTATGGAATGGGGGAAGATTTAATCTTCAAACTTTTAATCATTTACCTTTTACCAATATACGAATTGCACTGGTACTTAAATATCTGAAAAAGGTAATTGCAGGAATTAGTAGTAGGCTGTCAATCAAATTGCAATTATGAGATCTTAAATTTTTAACTATATTAAGCTGTCTGTCTCTGGATTTTTCTTTTTTGCCTTTGTGGCATGCCCAGCCTCCTTTGGGGGGCACAATTGCCTTTCTGAGATCCCAATCGGCTCGTGTCTGGATACCGTGTGGTCTGGAATGCAGCACAAGGGCTTTTGCTCTCTGCGGGCTCCGCTTGCTGTCAAAACCAATGCAAAGCACCCACGCCGACCTTCCACTGCTCCAGCCCTTCCTGGGAACCGGCCAGGCCCGGGAAGGCCTGCCATCCGGCGATGGGGCCCTCTGGCCGGCAGAGGGCACTGCACGCCCCGCACGGCCTTCCAGAGGCTGCAGAGCAGCAGCAGCTGCCTGGCTGCAACCCACCTTCCTCATTTCAATCCCAACTTGGGCTCTCCCAGCACTCGGAGAAAACAGGACCAGGGGTCCCCAGAAGGGAGGTCTGAGCCAGTGGCTGCTTCCCCTCCATTTCAGGAGGCAAAAGGGACAGAGGCCTCACCCTTCCGGCAGATGCTTAGTTTCAGGCGCAGGATCAGCCAAAGGAGAGGAGCGCACACCAGGCAGGCCCTCCCCGCCCCCTCTGGAGCTGCCGCTGGGGCCCCACTGTCAGGCCTGGGTGACGTTCAGGCCAAGGAGAGGTGGGCAAGGAGCTGGGAGGCTCCCTACCCAGGCTCAGGGTCCCCGACTCCCCCATGGGCCACCCTGAAGGATGATTTTCCATCATGCCCATTGACATACCAACCAGTCAGTGGTGAAAAATGGAAACAACCTGGCAGAGAAGGAACTTATAAGGGGCTGGGCTGCGCTGCTTGGCAAGGGCCCGGCAGGGTTTCCACTATACATCACAGCTTCCGGGCAGCACACGACCTGATACAGAGGCCACTGCTCAATCCTCCACACACCAGGCATCGGCCTGTTGTGACACAAGGATGACTTCAGAATATACCAGGCCCACCACCACCACCCTGGACAGACGCTAATTTGGAAAGGGAGATTTTCTAACCTTATTCAGGAATTGATTCTGACCAGAAGGTGCCGTAACGTGCCACTGGCCTCAACCCACCTGCCTGCCGAGGAGTGGTAACACACACACACACCCCCACCCCGGGTCCCTTCCTCATCACCAAGGTCTCAGCCAGCGCCATGGACACAGCACCAGCGACCCTGATGACTCGAGCTGGAGCAGGGGCTGGCTTAGCCCACTGACGCTGGAGCACAGGGGACACATGTGCCCTGTGCAATCTCATCCTCCACAGGACAACCACCCTTTCTTACCTTCATTTCCAAGCCACAGTTGCCATAGCAACAGGATGCCACAGCTTCCGTGTGCTTGGCCTGACTTGGCAGACGATGCCTTTGGGAAGACTCCACACACGTGGACATCCTGGCGTGTCCCCACCTGAGCTCTGATTCTGCCTCCTCTGGGCAGCCTCCGGGGTGAGCCTCCCGCTGCCCTTCTCTTTGTGGCTCTAACATGACGCCATCTCCCTCCAAACCACACCCAGTGGGACTTGCTCTGAGCTCCTGGATGAGGTTTCTCTGTACAGACCAAGTCAGCAAGGCCTGGGCTGCCTGGTGGCCGAGGAGAGACAGGTCTGGCCCAAGCCTGCGAGAAGGGGCAGTCTGAGCCACAGTGGTGGAGATAAGTTATCACTGCGAATGCTGGCTGGGGTTCTAAGTGTCTGCAGAGATTATCTCAAAAATAAACAGCAGGAACACCTCACTCCAAAGGGGCCCACCTGCTTCAAGAAGCGGGGACCCAGTCTCTCTACTTCAGTGCCAATAGCTGGGCCACAGAGCAGCCAGCCAAGGTGCACACTCAATCGAGAGTCTTGAGCAACCCTGCCAAAACCCTTGTGCCCAGCCTGACCTGACCAGCGAGCCCACTGTCCCGTCGCACAGCCCAGCTCCCTACTTTCCACGCCTGCAGGGGCCAAAGCTTCAGGGCACCAGCTGTGAGCCCCTGGTGGGACGGAAGTGCTTCATGCACCTGCGGGAGGCCCACGCTTCTCTTCGAATGAGGTGTCACTGTGCGCAGCTGTCAGCACACGGGAGAGCAAACTCAGACCTCAGGAGCAGAGTCTTAAGTCTGTTGTATGAGGACAGATATTCTGTGTCTGGGTCCTTACAAATATCCAACTTCCACGATAGCATTTCTCTCCTACCTACCAAAGCCACTCAGCGGCAGGTATGGGGCGCAGGTAGGCCCACCCAGCGCCGTGTCAGCCATCCCTGGCTCTCGGAAGTCTTTTGATTGAAAGGCGGCTCTTCCCAGACCTTATCTTTTTTAACCTGAGTCATAAAAAGAAAAATCTTAATCTTGTATGTAGCTATTTAACCACATGAAATAAAACAGCTTGCAGCTATTCATTTTGCTTAACACGGTTTTCATGTGGAGGGCGGGAGTGTAACAGAATCCCAGGGGGGGAGGAAGGCTTTGTTTGTATGCGTGACTGCAACCAAGGGAGGGAGGGTGGCCAGCACAGAGTCTGATGGGGGAGGAGGGCTGTGTAACTCTCCTGTGTCGCAAGAATTCACCTTTGCTGATCAAATGCAAGGGGAAAAAAGCAGGGAGGAGAGGGGGCCCTCAAAATAGCTCCTTTTGTTTTTCTGTCGTAGGGCATTCCTGGAGTTCAACAGTCTTCTTGAATTATTCTACCTGTTTTATTGAGGGTTCCAGCCTTTGGTGGGTAAACAGTCCCATTTTAATATTCATCACAGCCTAGAATATTCTGCGAAATACGAGTTGGAGAGAGGTTGCTGGGGAGAGGAGCAGGCAAGGTTTCCGCCAAGAATCTTTTGATTCCTGATGGGGAACGGGGCTCTCCCAGGACCGGGGACACCTGGACACGGAGTTTATGTCCCTGGAGCAGACACCATGTGAAAATGGAAAGAAAAGAAGACACTCTAGGGAAGGGCAGGCTCCTGGGCGCTCCCTGCCTTGGCCAGCCCAGCTGGATACCTGTGGCCTACTGGATACTACATAGCCCCGGGTAGAACTGCCCCCGCCCATCATGCTGAAGTTCCAAGCCCCAGACCCTCAGAGATGCCTTATTTGGAGACAGGGTCTTTACAGAGTCAACTCAGGTAAACTGAGGTCATTGAGGAGGTGCTAATCTCCTACACGCAAGAAGAGAGGCCTAGAACAGACCCTTCCCTCGCAGCTCTTGGGGGGAACCAACCCTGCGACCAGATCACTGCTAGCCTCTAGAACTACACGATGATAGATTTCCGTTGTCTGAGGCACCCTGTCTGTGGTGCCTTGTCACGGCAGCGCTCACAACTGGTGGGCGTGCCATGCCTGTTGCCCAGTCTTGCTCTACTGAGACCTGGGGCTCAGGACCACCAAGGTGCACACAGACAGGGTGCACCCGAATCTGGGCTTTATCACGTGGGCCCGCTGTGTTGGGGGAGGGGCCTGCGCCTTCCAAACTCAATGGTGGGACCGAGGCCTGCGCACGTGGTGCCTGGCAGGCGGAGGGGCTGCGGCCCCACACCCCACACCCTACGGGGAGCAGCCTCCCGAAACACTCAGCGCTGTGCTTTCAAGAGGAGAGGTGGGAAGAGAAAACACTGTAACCCCACTTCCTTTAAACCGTGTTCTGCGCCCCAGAGCTGGGAATTCATTGTTTTGACCACCTTGCTTTTGAGTCCTCTGTTAGCCACCAGAAGATTCCTCCACGCTGATGCCATGGTTAGGAGAGAAAAGAAAGGCAGTGCCCACCCACACGGCCCTGGAACCCCCTTGGGGCCCGACAGCAGACAGACGGCAGGGCTGTGCCTTCAAACACGCGCCCTGGGCTTTGCGTGTTGTGGGGCGGGCTCCGTACTCAGGGACACGATATGGTTCTGCTCTGGAGTGGCCCGACGCACTCCCGTAGGACCCCAGACTCGAGGCCAGACACAGTGGCTCTGATCGGCTCCATTCGCACTGCTCTGGGACAGCCGCTAACGTCTCCACACTTCCCAAGCTCTTGGGAAAGTCTGAAAAGAAACGTTTCCACCTGTAAAAGCATCCTCTCGGGTCCCTTTCTCAGGCTTTTCCTTCAGAATGAAGGGGCCAATACACAGAACACCGTGGGCGGCTGCTGACCCCAAGCGTACTTATTTCTTCCAAATCCAGAACTTCCAAAACAACTCAACCATCGATCCAAGAGGCCGCCACAGCCACTGCTGAGCCTCCGACGCAGCAGGCAGGAGGTGGCATCCTCCCGGGCCTCTGGGGCACGATGGAAAGTCCGCCTCCAGAGGGCAGGGGACGCCTCCCTTGCAGGAAGGAGCCAGCACACTGTGCGGAACACAGGAGCACGAGGAGCCCGCTGGAAATGACCTCCCGACCTCCCCACGTTGAGCTGCACCCCTCCCCTTCAAAAGGGACAGCAGGAGGACGCAGCGACGGGTCTGCGCAGTCCAGCTTCCCCACACCTGCGCACACCTGTCCTGGCGTCACCCGACACAGCAGCGCCAGGAAAGCCCCCTGTCCTCTCCCGGGCCCTCCCGGAGGACTGCCCAGCAGGGGCCACAGGGCGGGTGGCTCCCCAGGCTACAGCTCGTTCCCTTCTAGGGTCTTTGGGACACCAACAGGTTCCACCGCAACGGAGAGACAGGGGCCAAGAAGGGGTGTGAGGGTTTCGGTTTCTGAAAGGTCTGAGGTTAGATCTTTCAAAAGGGCTCCAGGAACAGCACCCCAGGTGGGGGCCAGGAGAACATCTCTGACATTCTCCTGGGGAAGGGGAGGGGAGGTCTCAGGCCCCAGGACCCTTCTCACCCTAGGCCAGGGCTGGGTTGAGCCCAGGGGCCGGAGGTGGTAGGAGGGTCTGCAGATTTGGGGAGAGAGGAGGGGAAGGTGCAACGTTACATGCAGAAGTAGAGACGCGACACACTTCCAGGGCGCAGGGTACATGCCAACAGCTGTGCTTTGTGCACAGCACCATGAGAACCCGGGGCCCAGCACAGAACCCGAGTCCGCACGGGGCCCAGCACCGTGAGAACCTGGGGCCCAGCACAGAACCCGAGGCTGCACGGGGCCCCTGCTAAGGTTGCACAGACAGGGCCTCAGGGGCCTACCGAGGAGTTCCTGGGACTCCAAAACCTGGTGATTCACAGCTACCCACTGGTGACATAGGAAGGTATGCCCATGGGACAGTGGAGAGGGGCACGGGTTGTTGGGGACCATGGGAGCCACTAGCTTTCCCAAGAGGCCTACACCAAGAGCTTTCTAAGCTGGCCACGGCCTTCTCCCTGCCTGGGGCAGATTCTGTCCTCACTGCGGATGCCAGAAAAAGGTTCAATGCCACGGCCCCGTGATCCCGCCTCCTGGTACTAGTGTCCTTGTATAATCTCTACTTGAGGCAGGTGATGGGATGTCACTTTTGAGGTGGCTTCCAACGTGGGCACACGCTCTCAACCGGCTGCCCCAAGAAGAGGCCCACGTGGCGAGGAACTGAGGTTGCCAGTCAATAGCCAGAGGGAAACTGAGGTCCACAGTCCAACAGCCCATGAGGAAATGGATCCTATCCTGGTCCAGCCTTCAGATGAGACCGTGACCCTGGCCGACATCCTGACGCAATACTGTGGGGACGCCGGCCGGAGGCACCCAGATTCCTGACCCATGGAAACTGTAAGATAATAAAGTGTTGCTGTCTTAAGCCTCTCGGTTTTAAGGTACTCTGTCACCCAGCAATAGATAATATAATCCTTTATATGACCTATCAAATTTACTACAGTCACTGATACAGTACAGTTCAACAGGAAAGATGAAAACACTAATCCATCTGTGAGGCAGGGCACCGAGTTTATATAACCTGCAGGACAGAGAACACTAACATAAACCCACCAGAACACTGTAAATCCTCGGCTGCCCACGCTGACGTGTGGTCTGTGATATATCCACTTCTGTAAACTCTTGGGGTAAGCGCTATTCTCCTCACATCAGCAATGCCCACAGGCCCACAGAATGGAAAGTCTGCTGTTATTTTCACTTACCCCAGATGCTTAAAATAAACTCCAGGGCTGTTCTCAACATGCACAGTTAACTAAGGCACCCTGGGGTCTCCACTCTGGCTGACACACACCCATAAATCTGGGGACCATTAAAAAGATCTGTCAGGCAGGGGGCCCCACGCTAAGAATGCAGCCCTCCAGGCCCCTTGGAATGTAAGTCACGGGGCAAACAGACGCTCCTGCTTCCCAATTCTTAGAGGTGGCTCTTGAACTGCAGCTACTAGGAAGTCTGAGCCCTCCAAACGGGGGGAAGAGCATGCAGGTAAATATTACAGGCAGTCTGCACATGGTGTGAGATATATACACACAAACACACGACCATTCATGGGACGGGAAGTGACCTGGGCACTGAGAAGAGCAACCCAAGGAGGACAGACATGGAGCACAGCCAGGGGTGCACGCACAAAGACACACACACATACACGTACATGCACAATGCCACAGTGGCCTAAACGCTTGGGTGACCCTGGATGGTTTCTAAGAACCATGGCATTTCTGGAATCTTTTGAGACTTCATAAGTCGCCAAATCCAAACTTCAGACACAGAGAACCTGAGACTCAACACAGCCAGTTCACGCCTGGCCCTATGTCCCTAGGACCCTCCGCCCCCAACGAGTACTGCCCATCCTGCCAACAGGTCTGCCAAGGCCCACAGGGTCAGACTGAGCCACACCAGCCAGGTCTCAAGACACAACAGTATGTCTCATTGAGCCACATCCTGCAGTCCCCAAGCCACTCAAGGGCAGAGTTCTCCAGACCAAAGAGAGAGAGAGAGAAAACACCTGCATGTGCAAAAAGACAGACTAGCAAAATAAAGAACACTGGTTTGTAAAGTTAGTTAAAAAAAAAAAAAATTAAAATGTCCAGGTAAACACACCCCCAACCGTTAGCTGAGGGTCCCTCTGAGCAGTGGGAGTAGGGAAGAGGGGGCCCCAAGGGACTAGGACGTTTTTACCTGCATGCTTTGCTTTAAAAGCAGCTAACACGTATAGAGCTTAATGTGAGAACTACCCTAAGTGTGTGTGAGTGCTAACTAACCGAGCCCACACACAGGCGGGCTGCAAGCGCATCCTGCTGGGCGGGTTCCGAGAGAGAAGGCAGAGAAGGCACGTACCACAGAGACGAACACGTCCCGCACACATGGCTAGCTCGGTTATCACACCTGTTCCGGACGAGACTTCAGGTGAGTGCCCACGTCTCAGGTGCTGGCAGGAGAGAGGTACATTCCCCCTCTGTCCCACACACTTTGAGAAGAGTGTGCTGCCGGCACTACAGAGCCCAGAAGGCCCAAACCCTGTTGGATAACATCATAACCCGACGGCCCAAGAAGTTAGGGACAAAGGCTCCAAACTCGTTCCCTCCAGTAACCCGCTAGTTGCACAACTGTTCTTTGTGTATTAGGTTCATAAAAAGGTAAAATGCCAACACCATCTCCCCGCCTCTAGGTGGCCACGGCGCCTGGTCAGATGGTAGTCCGCTCTTGTGGACAAGGCGTGTCAGCTATGGAAACTCCTGTGGGCCTAGGACCACCATCTTGGCAACCACCTGCCCAGGTCACACAGGTGCCATGGAGTATACCTACTGGGACCCGCCCCCCAGTCCGTGTCCTGGCTCCAGTATTTGATGAATTCCGGTCAGACCACGTATCCACCTGCAGAGCTCTGCAAGGGTCTCTCTCTCTCAAAAGGACCTGTTGGGCCCATCGCTGTGTCCTTGTGAGTCTCCGTCACACCTTTCTGTGGAAGTGTCCCTGTGTCCACAGAGCACAAGGCTGCTTCCCGCCGTGGCCCTGCACCACCTGGGTCAGGCGCCACTCCCCCGCCAGGCCCAGGGGGCAGGAGCGAGGCAGCAGAACCCCGGGCGCAGAGCCATCCTCTTCTTGGAGAGCCATTCGGGAAGGGTTAAATGGATTTTTAGAAACAAAACTTATGAAAATGGCTTCCACACGATTTGATGAGGTCAGCGAGCAGAGAGGCCTAATGACACTTGTAAGAAAAAACATCTGTCGGTGTCAAAAGGTCGGCAGGAAGTGAGTGGGATTTACGTGGCTCCGATTGGCCAGGCCAACACTCCTCGAAAGAGAGACACACATGGCTTAACTTAGCCCCAGAGCAACAACAAAAAACCCCTTTCAATTGTCCCCGGGCCGGCCCCTGCCCTCCCTCTAAACAAGAGGCCGGACTCAGCTATGAAATCTGTCTAGGACCCTGGCTGGCAATAGGCTCTTTGTTCATTCACTGATCTGCCACCGAGGCCGGAACATTCCCCGAGTGAGCAGTCCCCGGGGACGGTGCTTCTGCTGCGTGTTTCTAATCCCTTCTCCGGGCCACGAAATCTCAAGCTTTACTTTCTCATTGGAACACGACTTGGGTCACTGGAACAGCAAATGTTTCAATAAATCCATCATCACAAAAACCAAAACAAGAGGTTTCTTTGGAAAAACAGGAAGTCCTGGTACATAACAGGGCTTAAAATAGGGCCTGTTTCATTTGTTGAAGGAGCTCCAGCAGCCTCCAAAGCCTCTTGGCGTTTTGTCTGAGATCCAACTTACCTTTTAACGCGCCTGTAAACCATCTCGTTGCCTCGGGCGACAGACCGGCCTGGTCTTTGTTACGCTCTGACGCAGGCCGCAGGCCACAGGTCCAGATCCTGGCCGACCCGCTTCCTGTGCACAGGCCCTGGGGAGGGTCTCTCCAGAAGCCAGGCCCAGGGCTGCCACTTTCTTTCCACAGATGGGGGCCGTTTCAGCCCGCTCATGTGAATCACGTATACCCTGGACGCCTTTTGGAAGCAGTGCTCTGCTTGTACCTTACGGACTGTCATGGAGTTTCACAGAAGCCCTGGCTGTGGAACTGGCGGGCTGTCCCCTGAACTTAACCACTATGCACTGGGCAACGCAGGGCCCAATGTTACCCGGGGGGCCGGGTGCAGACAGTGTCCACTCTTCCCATAGGTAGCTACTTTTAAGGGTACAGGCACAAGAAAACGTACAAGTAACAGTTAGTGTTGTTCAACTGACAGATCTGGACAGGCAGCGCTGGCTGTCTCCTGTGCACGGTCCCTTGTGCTGGCCCCTGCCTGCTCTAACTGCACTCACTCCCACCAATTCTGCCTTTTCCTTACTAACCACTATGCACCCGGAGAACGGTGTTAGCACGGATCGCCATGAGTGTGGATCAGAACTATATCCTTACAGACATGAAGCCACACAACGCAGAGAGAGATCGAGGAATCAAGTCGGCCAAATTCTTACACACAGAGACTGCCCAAGTTCCCAAGGCCGGGCAGTCTGCTGGGGCTGTCCCAAAAAAGGGGGAAGGGGGAGAAGAGAAAATACCAAGGATGCCAGCTGTTTCAGGATCCTGGTGGGTTTTATTGGTACACAGAGGAAAAAATCAGCTGCATGAAAGTACATGAAGGTAAGACCCATGCAACTTCATTTAAAATTCACTTTCAGGAACGTAGGCAATTATATTCAGAGATGGCACTGGGGTGTGGGGAAAACAGGACACGCCCTTTCCAAAAGTGAAACGATTTAGATGAGATTTACCTTGGACCCAAGACTTGCTAGCAGCTCTGCATCCTGATCCACACCCGACCTGGACCCCAAGGCGGCCACAGCCAGCGCTGCCACACGGTTCTCGCTCACTGTCCCTGCTGAGACTTTACATCATTCCCCGGGCACCAAAGCTGAAGCAGTGGCGCTCTCCAGCCCGTGGCCCTCCTACCCGACTTCCTGCCCTACCAGTTCAGGAGTGGCTTCCGGGAGCCAGAGAAGTTGCCGGTCTCTGTCAGGGTTCTGTGGGGGCAGCAAAGGGGTGTGTTTGGTAGTTCACGTTGGGTACGGCTTTGCGGAAGGCACTTAGGTGGAAACAGGGCTCAGGATGGAGCAGGCTCACTCACCCGCAGGGCCTCACGGGTTACCCGGAGTCGGACACACCCCTGGGCCCTCCTGCCCCGTGTCTGGACTCATCCTTAGGAGGCGTCAAAGGCTCTTCCATGTACCTGAAGCCCCAATATGGCAGGTGGATCCGAACCCTTTACCCAAGTTATTCTTTAGAAGAGTGAACAATGTGGGTAATCTGAACATATGTGACCACGCAGCTGATCCGCACAAGCGTTCCCCACAGCCATTTATTTTAAGGCGTCATGTGCTATTTTTGTGTCGACAGAAACGCCGCCAAGGGAATCCACAGAGGAAAACAAAGGAGCTGCAGCCGCCCGGGCTACTCTGGCTTCACACTTTCACGAGACGAACGATCACAGCACACTATTTGCTAGCTTGTCTCAGAGACAAATGCCACGATGTAAGTCACTTGACATTATTTGAGTTCAAGTACTTTCTTCTGAAAAAGTCGTAAGTGGCTACTAAACAGAAATGCAGTTTTTCTTAATGACCACTGGCTGCGATAGTCCAACACCGCGCTCGTGTGTGTGTGTGTGTGTGTGTGTGTGTGTGTCACAGCTTCCCTGCAACACTGGCTCTGAGCAAGTGACCAACCTGGAATTCTGTCATGGAAGAAAGTGGTGGTGCTTGGGCCCCAGCGGGGAAAGTTCTGGAGCTCTGATCTCTGACCGCAATTATGCGCAGGGCAGTCATGCGGAAGAGGGGTTGAGTGTATTCTGCGTGGGCAGAACCATGACCGAGAAGAGGGAAGAGGCCAAGAGGCGAGATTTCAGATGGATAAAGAAGTTTCTCACGGTCAAGGCAAGGCTGACCCCTGGGCGAGAACCAAACCGATGTGCCCCACCGGGGCTGCCCGCGCCCGGCGCAGAGGACCGGAGTCTGGCCCAGGGCTGTGACCCAAGGGGTGCTAAGGGGAAACAGGGAGGGAAGAGCAACATGCTGTATGCCACCTGGAGATGGTTTTCCCTGTTCTAGAATCTTCTGGCAGGCCATGGGGTGCACCCGAGGGCAGCCTGCCCTGGCTCCATCCTGGCTCCCAGTGGCCTGTAATACCGAACACTCAGGATTCCCGCAGAGGCAAACAGCCCGGTATGCACCATTTCATTTTCACTCCAAACACCCATTCCGGGACTGTCCCAGCAAGCTGAGCAGACTATTTTCAACTAAGGCCCTGGCATTGTCTAGGAACGTTTTCAGGGCTAAGCAAATTGGTAAAGCAAACATCTTATTTTTATCTGCTAGGACAGCCAAGCGCTGTAACACACTTCCTGAACGGACTTCCAGTGGAACTGCCCCCTCTGGTGGAACCGCTGGCACCAGACACTCTGTGCAGGGGAAGAGCTCTTACTGTGGGCGGCAGGGTGTGTGGTGCCCACACGTTCCCGAGGGTGGTTGCTCTGGCAGCCTCCCCGCCCACACCCCCCGCAGCCTGGGGAGAAGCCCAGAGCGGGCCTGCCAGTGGGGAGGGCACAAACCCTATGCAGCAGCACCTGGGGTTCCCTCGCCCCTCCGCTGCCCTGCCCCAAGGCATAGCCGCGGTTTGGAACTAAATCCCAACACCCCAGTCCCAGGGTAGCCTGGCGTTCAGCCGCCACCAGACCCGGGCGCAGGCGAAGACACTGGGGGGGTCTAAGAAGCAAAGCGGTGTGGCCCCCATACCCTGAAGCCAGAGGCAGCCAGGCGCAGCAGGCCGGCCTGCACACCCGGTTCCCAAATGCACCACGGGGAGGTGCCACCTCCTCCCAGTTGCCACAGCGACCGAACCCTTGCTGGGAGCAGCCAAGCAATGAGACCATTCCTGAGCTCACGGTGTCCTGGGCGGTGTCCTGGGCGCTGTTCTCGGCATTTTGCACGCACTCCCTAGTTCCTCCTGAGGGTCTCAGGAAACAGGTGTGTCATTACCCTCATCTAAAATGACAAAACCGAGGCCCCGAGCACAAAACAACTTGTTCCGGGAGACCCCGCTGGCGGTGGAGGCGGTACTCGCGGCCACGCCGTCCAGCCGCTCGCGCTCCACACCCACGGGCCGTGACACAACCTCGGCCCGTGTATTTTCTAGCGGCACTTTGCTTCCTAGGGGCGGAGGGAAAAACCCAAAGCTGTACCCACAGAGCAAAGCAGGGTGAGCAGGGGACAGCCGAGGCCTGCAGGCTACACCCCTCAGTCCGGACCACTAGACACAAGAGCCCCCAGAGCTGACAGGGGACGCAGGGCGCCCCAAACACTCACTAGTGGTTACATTCTCCTGTAGGTGCGGTAATGTCATTGTGGCTCTGTATGTAAAGGAATCCTTACATTTTAGGAGTGGAAACTGGAATATTTGCCAAGGTGATGAAATGGCGGCTTGGGTGTGCTTCAGAACGGCCGGCGGGGCACGTGGGGGAGGGACACGTGAGTGGGGTCAGCCGGCAGCCCAGGGCTGAGGCTGGCTCCCGGGGACACCTGCTTTAGTAAGTTGTTTTCTTAAGAAAGTTCCACTTCTGTGACACAGGGACAGCACCATTGCTCTGGGGGGCTGGTAGCCATGCACGGCCACCAGTTCCCAGCACAGCGCGGTGTGAGCGGCTGCCGCCCGTGTGGTCATCGGCGGTGAGGAATACTGTGCACCCCATGTTCTTCTGTGGCCCTAAGGGAGGCTGGCTGAACAGGCTGTGCGCTCGGATGACCTTTCTGGGCTTCCAGAAACCAGGCCAGGCCTCTGCAGGAGGGGGCTCCCGCCGAAGGAAGGACGCCTTCCCCAGCAACGCCGAGCCGCGGGCAGAGCGTCAGGCGGCAGCCTCCGTCTGGACCTCGGCCGCCACCGCGCCCAACAGCCGCCACACTGGTGGACCCAAGAAAGAACAATGGCAAATCATCATGTCATCCTCCGGAAAGCTAATTACGTGTTACTCCGAGCACATCTTCATTTCTGATGTGGAACCAGCATGGGTGAGTTGCTCCACTGCATAAAAACATCCTACTCAAGAAACATGGGTAATTTATTTACCCCCAAGCCACACACGTGTTTTTCACGTGCATTGTGAGGCCCATCGCACCCGCAGGGGAGCGAACGTTTGCTCACGACCCGGCTCCGGCCACGGGAGGCGCTGACAAAGGACAGACGGTGAGGACACCCCACGGTAACGACCGAACGCCAATTTGCTCGACCGAACGCCAATTTGCTCGGCAGGCCTTAAACGAAATCTTTTCTTGCTGTGGCAAGACCGTTAAGTTCCTCTCAACATACACAAAACCGAAGTAAAATTCCCATCCTTTGGCTCCCCTCCAGTAGTAAAAATTAACTGCCACATAAAATTGCTGATTCCTACCAAATGAAGCTATACGATTTATCAACTCACGGATGGCGCAAGCTCAACAGTGGTTTAACTACATCACCTGAGTTATTGCTGCGTTTCCCGCCGGTGACAGCTTTACGGGGAATGTAAGTTTTGCGAATTCATGCACGTAGGACAAACTTCCAAAGTAAACAAAGGCATTAAGCAGACACAGCTCCCCCGTGGCTGTCACAGAGATTCTCGAAGCCAGAGGGGGTCTGGACAAGGAGCCAGACTCTCCTGACAAAGTCACCGGGCACCTGGCACCCCCTGCAGCACCACGCTGCTGAGAGGTGTCAGATTCTGATGCCTTGAAGCCTCAGCACCCCAACTTTGAGGTGCCCATGATAATTTATAATTACGTTAACTCCACCTCCATGCAGGAACAGAGTTATTTATTTATTTTTGAGACAGAGTCTCGCTTTGTTGCCCAGGCTAGAGTGAGTGCCGTGCCATCAGCCTAGCTCACAGCAACCTCAAACTCCTGGGCTCAAGCAATCCTGCTGCCTCAGCCTCCCGAGTAGCTGGGACTATAGGCATGCGCCACTACACCCGACTAATTTTTTTTTTCTATATATATTAGTTGGCCAATTAATTTCTTTCTATTTATGGTAGAGACAGGGTCTCGCTCTTGCTCAGGCTGGTTTGGAACTCCTGACCTCGAGCAATCCGCCCGCCTCAGCCTCCCAGAGTGCTAGGATTACAGGTGTGAGCCACCTCGCCCGGCTGGAACACAGTTACTTAAAATGCATTTAAAAAAAAATATCACTGCCAATAGCTTTTGTATTTCCCACCAGGGCAATGTATGTATAAATAGCTCATAGGGTGCGGTAGACCATTAGATGGAAGGGAACTCCGAGAAAGCCACACGATGGGGACAGGAGGGGCAGAGGACACCTCTGTTTTAGCTGTAGTTGTCTGCACATGAGTCTGGGCATCCCTATCATTTTATGGGCTAATTTCTGTTTTCCTTGTCACTCTTCCCATACCTGTTAGCCAACAGTGGATTGGCCTTTCTCTGATCTGAACTGGGCCGGGCAAAAAACAGGTAAATCGCCTTCCGGTTTCCACCATCCACCATCATGGGGAAAGGCGAGCACTTCTAAGCCCACCCAACCCAGGCCTTTGGAGAAACAACACTGAGCAGACAGGCGCCAGGGCTGGGGGACAACCCGGGGGGAGAGGATTATCAGCAAGGACAATGCAAAGGTCACCTGCCCACTGCCGAAGGACACTAGCTCTAACTCTCAAGGGAGATGTGCCCTAACTTTAAGAATTTCGGGTACATGAAAAAACCATGAGTGCCACAATCCATGTCTAAGTTTGCTTTATGTTCTATTTATAGTCAGAGTGGATGCTTTGATCTGTTTTAGAACCCCGTTCTTAAGGGGAACTTCAAACAAAAATCGGAGAAGGCTCGTGTCCCAGAAATCAGCAAGGTTATCACGTGCAGCATGTTGGCTGTTCCCCATGCCAGGCCCCTCCAATTTGTCACTTTGTCAACCTCGACCCTCCTGGGGGATGGAGGGGTTCGGCCAAAGCTTTGTGGCTAAAGTCACAGGAAGAAAGACAAAGAATGAAACCTTTCTGGTTTTGTTACATAGCTCAAAGCTGGTTTTGTTCTTTTCTTCTTTCTTGGCCAAGTTTTGCATATTTAGGATCTTAGTTTCACAAGTTGCTCTACTTCAATGCATTTACTATTTAATGAGCAGAGAATATTCGCTAGTGATTATCTGAAACACACCCACAGGTGACCACAACCGGTTCTCATGGTACATGAAGTGCCTGGGACAGCAACTCTCAGTTGGTGATGAAATATCTGCTGCTAGAAAATACTTTGCACTGCCCGCCCTCCCTCCATGGGCTGCCGGAAGCACCCTGTACAAACACTGCGGGTCGGGAGGGTGTTCCACAGGATGTGCTTAGATTGGGGCTCTTCCCAGGGAGGCAAAGCCACCATCAGAATCCACAGGGAAGTCCTGCAGCTGAGGGTCTCTGCCCCAGCTCAACCCCTTCCCCCAGCAAGGGCCTGTCACTTTGTGATAATTCACTGCGCTCCACGCTTAAAACTTGTGCACTTTTTGGGATGTGTGCTACCCTTTTATAAAGAGCTGAAAACAAAGTACGGAAGAGTCAACATTTTAATTCAGCTCATACTTAACTGTCAAGTAGCTTCAGCCAAAAACAAGGAAGAAAGAGCAACCCCCCTACCCCCCGTGAATTAGGGGGTAGGGCTGGAGAGGGAAGGGGAAGGATCCAGCTAAGGGATGCCAGGATCAGGGACATGCCAAGTCCACACCCTGTGCCAGAGCCCAGATCTTACTTCTGTAGGTCTCTGAGCTGTATGTAAACTGAGTGGGGGCCCCAGAGAAAGTGGGGAGTAAAGCTGAAGGAGGGCCCACAGCAGGAGTGTACTGCCAGCTCTGTGGTCACCCTCAGTGGAAATGAAGTCCCAACCAAAGCACAAGACTCAAATTCACACCCATCCGTCCACCACGTGAAGAAGCGGAGGTTCATTTTCCTCTTCTGGACATTTGACCCAGCCTGGTTTTCCAGCCTATCAGGAAAAACTCATTCGAATACCCAGGCCGACGTCCTAAGGCCCGGGCCAACATCTGGCGGACCCAACACCGTCGGCCCTGGGCTGGCCACAGGGATGTCACCGCTGAGAGCCTCCAGTGCAGCCCTCACTGTTAACACGGGGTCAGTTAGGCCCCTCAACCAAGGAAAACCCCAATGCTGTGGCAAGTGGAGCTATCAACACCAGGACCAGCAGAGCAATTGGCAAAACCTCAAGCCAGAATGTTCTCTGCCTTGTTAGCTGTCAGGTGTGTGCACAGTGCCGGGTGCTGAGCGGGGAGCGCACAGTCCAACGGGGGAGGAGCCACGTGGAAGCACACTAGGAAGTGCTGTGACGTCGCCATGCACAGGGAGATGCAGGAAGCAGCTCAGAGCCACCGGAAGGCTGGCTGAGACGTGTGGGCAACCTCTGGGCAGCCTCTTTTCTGTCTGCATGACTCAAAGTCTGAATGGTGTAGGAGGGTGACACCTACACAGAAACGGGAAGGAAAGAGCACCGCTATTAAATAATTCCAGCCCTGCCACTGCCTAGCCAGCTCCTTACCCGAACCCTCATACCTTGCAGGTCCTTATCCATAAAAGGAACCACTCCGACAGGACTTCAAATATAACAAGGAAGGGACTGGCACGGGGTGTCCCTCAGTGAACGCCTAAGAGTGGACAGAGGAGGGCCCAAAAGTTTTTAGGCAAGATTAGCGTGTGTGACTTCCTGTTCACCCCTCCCTGGACAATCTTTCCATTTCCATGCGAAAGTCTGTGGCTAGCTGGACAAGGCTGACCAAAGGGCTGTAGGGTGGGGGGACACGCCCCCTACTCATCAACAACCAGACACCCCTGAGTACACCTACCCCACAAGGCAAGGCATTACTGGCTGGCAAAAATTCACGCTTTTTTCCTGTAAAGAATTTTTTATTTAAAAAGTATATACACCCAAAAACGTCTTCTGCAACCTAGTCTCATCATGAGAAAAACACCAGACAAACTGCAGTAGAGGGAAATCCACAAAATAAATGCTCATACTCCAAACTGTCAAGGTCATCAGAAATACGGAGAATCAGAGAAACTGTCACGGCAGAGGGGCCTGAGGAGACAGGACACTAACTGCAAGGTGGGACCCTGGACAGGATCCAGGGATGGAAAAAGGCCGTCAGGTAACCTGAACACAGTACGAACCTGAGTTAATAATGTATTGACAGCTGTGCAGTAATCGTCCCAGACATGCCACGCTAACATGAGACGTGGAGACCGGAACTGTCCACACCGTCTTCCCTAAAACTGCTCTAAAAACATCCATTTGGTGGGGATACATTGCTTTTACACACACACACGCTTTTTTATCCAACTTCTTACCGTCTCAAAACTCAGCCAAAGGATAGGGCATAAACCCAAAGGAAGATCCCAGTGCTCACCCTAAGCCCCAGCCCCTTGCCTCGCAAGGGCAGCAAGAAGCGTCAGCTGCTCGGGTACGTGCAGGTGTCCTTTAGGTCAAGGAAGGCCTGACCTGTCCCCTACACTGAGCGAAACACGAAGCTCCATGTGTGGGGGGCACCCAGCTTGCTGTCCCCAACCTGGGTCACCTGTGTCTCTGCCTCTGAAGCAGAGTCATCCCCAAGGAGCCACCAGGCCACAGGCCCAGCAAGGGGCCGATAGCTAAAGTTCCCCGGGAAGCCCCCGAACCCCCCGTCGCTGTGGTGGGCCTCTCACCGCCCACTTGCCCCAGGATCCAGGACTTGAGCAACGTGCCCAGTGGTGCCAGGAACATCGATGGACACTCTGACGGCCCCCACTTCGCTGCTGTGCCCAACAGGTGCCAGACAGCAGAGCAGGGAAGATGACTCACTAGGGGTCAATTTGACCATGTGGCACGGACCCCACTGACTCCGACTCTGGAGACTTCAAGAAGCTTTATGGTTCTGCCCCGATGACCTATCCATGCTGACCACAGATGTTCACTGGGTGCCTGCTAGGCACAGGGCTATCGCCACAGAATGACCGTCCCAGAGTTTAGTCATCTGGAATTTCATCTACGTTCAAGAATCCAAACTGCAGACAGAGGGAGTTAGATAAACCAAAGGAAAGCGGTCATTTGCACGAGCAACCCCCAGCCCTTTTCTCTCAAAATAGTAAGTTACAAAAATCCAGAAAGCAAAGAACATATTCACATTTTGGGTGACCTCAGGTTTAGTGAACAGCAAACATGGGAATGTTCCTACCTTAGACTGCAGGTTTCCACGGTGCAGGAAGCCCAGGAACCAGCCAGCGTCCCAGGGGCCACAAATTCATCTCTGGACCACACAGGAAACACGCAGCGTCCTGGAACATAACGGCTGGGGTGCAAGGGGCTCAAAGCCACGGTCGAGCCAACTGCTGGGTCTCCCGGATGGGTCCTGGGTTATCACCACCCCTACCCAGAGGGCACCAGGAAGTGGGTGACTCGGCCATCGGGCTGGAGGAGGTGTGCACTGCATCACCCAGCTCAGGCTCACTTCGCCATGCTGGGGGACCAGGACCTATGATATTACAGAGAGCTGCCCCTGGCATCTCTGTGGCCCCTACTTCCCCTTCAGCAAATTGGAATCTTGGGTTCTTCTCTGGATTCTAACTTGACCTCAGACAACTCATTTTACCTCTGATTCCAGCCCCTGGCCCAAGGCAGGGCAGTGAGCTGGCAAGAGTGGGACAGAACGAGCACACAAGGGCCCGGGGCAGAGCAGGTGCCCACCGTCCAACTGAACAGTCTCCAGACTGGTCACTTCCAGCCTGCCCTTCCTGTGACCAAGGCCCCTCTGCCTGCCCTGTGCCGGCGACCACCTCTCCATCCCCCAGTGGGCAGCCCTAAGGGTCAGACCCGCTGCTCACAACGCCAACGCCACAAACAAACTGCACCATAATCTTGGAAGGCTACAAATTCCAAAATGAGAATCGGGTAAGTCTAATCCATAAAACATCTACAAGGATGAGTCTAACAAAAAGTTTCCACTTAGACAACCTAGTTGTCCAAGATTAAATTCCTACTCCAGGACTCCGTCGCTTGTGCCTGCTGTGCTCTCTCACCGGGACACGGAGCTCCTGCGACTCCCCCTGTATGGAGGTTCTCGTGTAGGATATTCTGCTGTTTCCTCTGTGAAAACCACCTGCATGCAGTCGAACAGAAACCCAAGATGTGGAAGTTATAGTTCCTTTTCCATACCCCCCACCCCCAAAACCCTTATGGAACTGAATAGTGCAGAAAGATAAAAAGTTGTCCTCTCTCAGTAAACTGTGGACTTCGGTTAATAATGTATCGATGTTGGTCACTAATTGTAACAGACCTTCATAACAATGTAAGGTAGTAGTAATAGAGGAAACAGGGTGTAGGGAATCTGCACTACCTTCTCGATTTTTCGGTAAATCTAAAACTGTTCTAACACAAAGTAAATTAAATAATTTTTAAAATGGAAGAAGTTACCGGCGCTCCCCCATATCGCACTCCTGTACAGACAAGACCCCCGTGTGAGCTGGCTGCACCCTAGGCCGAGCAGACTTGCTGCTCTCCCTTGTGTCAAAACTATATTGCAGGCACACCCAGATGCTTCTGTGTCCCATGACGGGGCTGCAGTGGCCTCGCAGTCTGTGCTCCCTCACCTGGGCAGTGACTGTCTGCTGAGAAGGGGAACAGAGGCCCCAAGGGCGCGAGGGCCCGGGGAGGGTGGCCGCACAGCCCGCGGCATGCACAAGGGGACCGACGGGGCGTCCGGCGGGTGCTGGGAAGACCAGGAAACAGAACGCAGAGCGCGTGGCGGCATGCGCCGCTCCAGGAAGTGGCAGGGCTGGCGAACAAGTCGGTCATTTGTGCGGTTAGCTTGAGCCCACGTGGAACAGGAAACCAATCCCGCCTGCTGGGGACTCGAGTGCCCGCTGCTGGAACACGGCGAGGCGAACCCACCCCACAAAGTGAAGCAGGACCAGCAAGACGGCAGTAAAAACTTACTAGACTCAAATCAGAACAGGGCTGATGGCGGCGACAGCTGCCAAGAAGCCTGGACGGATCAGCGCGCCGGATTTTAAAGGGCCCTTTGGAACAGCAAGGCAGACCAGAGCCAATGAAGAAAATCATGGCGAACGCAACGAAGCCCTCCGCAGACAGACAAGAAACCTCTAAAACTGCAGTTAACAGTCCAGCAGTTCTTCCTTCAAAATCAAAACGATCAGTAAAACCAACTTCCCAGACACCCCCCAAACAGACGCTGCACCTCTGCAGAGGTCTCTGCCAAACGCTGTGAACTCAGAAACAAGAAAGCAGGAAGCAGAATATTTCCACGGAGGAGAGTGGCCCAACAGTCGGCTGCACACGGATGTAGCAGAAAGGGCACCTGGGAGGACAAAGTGCCGGGAGAGGGACCGCACTGTGAGTGTGGCCAGCTGGGGGCCCTGGTCGTCCACATGACAGACAGAATGCCCTCTGGCCTGGGCGTGACGTTTTGGGGCCAGAACAAGATCCACATCCAGCCCCTCTTCATCCTGCAAGAAAAGGCAACTGGGGGAAGGACAAGGAGAAAGCGATCGATGCCAATTCCTGGGTGGCTGGCGGAACACGCAGAGCAGACACGGGGCCTCGCAGGGCCCCAAAGCTCAGCACAGAGGAGGCAGCTCTCAGAGGTTTGGTGCCTCCCTCGATATGCACTTCAGGACTAATTATTTTACAAGGCCCCACATCATTAACAAAACCGTTGATTACAGTCTTGGCAATCATTATTTAAGTCATTACTAACTGTTGGATGCAATAAATAGAGAGATGACAGAATGGCAAACAGCTGAGCTTCCACCTCCGGAGCCCAGGAACACAGTGTCAGAGGAAGATAACAGCCATGGCATTTCCAAACGGGCTCGCCCAAGTCTTCGGATGTGAGCCCTGCTGACAAATCAATCACTGGGGCTCTTCGCTGTTTTTGCAAGTGCAGGGACCACCGTGCTACATTTCCTCACGGCTTCTCCTCATCTCAGTGCTGGGGATTGTCCACCCAGAAGCTCAAAGCATCTGATTTTTCCAATGACCTCTGCGCCTCTTTCAAATGGTCTTTTAAACATACAATGAACATATTATTGGAAACCAGTCTAAATGTGACAAATCAACTGCCTTGACTCACGCAGCGATTTATACACACCGCATGGCTATCTAGGGAAGTTTGACCAAAAAGAAAGAAAATATTAAATTTTTCTTAGCACACAGGTTCATTAGGATTAATCAGGACTAGCCATGCAAAAGTGCCAGTGTCTGGGCTCGCTGCTGTTGTGTGAGGGTCCACGCGTGGTGACAGAGGAGAGTGAGCGCTCCCTGCAGCCGTGCCTGGTGCTGGGCTGGAGGTGCTGTGATGTCATCTTGCCCACGAGGGTCCACATGTATGATCCCTGGACCCTAACCGTGGCCCCGCACGGCAGGGTGCTGGGGGTGTTCTAGCAGCACACTCAGCCACACATCCCCTGGGCACCACTGACATTTTGGGCTGGAGAACTTTTCGTGGTGGGGGCTGCGGTGCACTGTAGTATGTTTTCGTGCCTGGCCTCTACCCATCAGGTCCCAGCAGCACCCCTCGCTGAACATGACGACCACTCCCAGGCGGCGAAGTTCCCGGGAAGCAGCAGCACCAGAGGACTCTCTGAGAATACGGTGAACATAATCGAAGAATATAACACAACAATGTGGGGCGACAAGGGGTCCCTTACAGACGCTGAATGGTAAGCATCAGGAAGACCCAGCTGGGACACGCCCTCTGCAGCTTGCATTGCCCTTTCCACGTTGAAACAAGCGTGATCCAGGTGTATGTTTAAAAGTGCACAGCATTTATGTTCATTCTCATTCTCCAGCAACTTCTGAAGCTCTGTGATACTTCCCGTTGCCCTGGCCTTTCAACAGTTCACACCCCACATCACTCGGGGCTGTTCCTTCGCATCCGCTAAACCTTCACCGTGGCAGAGGCCCAACTAGATGAGATGTCAGAGCCACAGTTGGGGCTGGCCAAATCAGAATTCCTCTTGCTCTGGGAATGGCCCACTCTTCTCGAGAGTCCACTGGTCACCTTCTCCTACTGCACCTGGCCGTTCTCCCCAGGACCTCGAGCCAGCCCCACCACCGACAGCCGTAGTGCCCCGGTACGCAACCCCAAGGGGATGCTGGATCTCGCTCTTACTTCTTCAGATTCGGGTCCTGAGTCTTGCTGCAACTCCAGACATACAGCGTGGTTTCTAGGGGCAGCCCCCAACACTGCGGCCCGGCCCCTCAATCACTGTCCAACTCCCAGAACTGAACCGTTTACAGACATCCCAAAGGACACGAGGGGTCTGTGGACTCCAACGACAGCAGCCATGCTGGAGCCACCTGTAGAGCCAGGAGCCCCACCTTGGCCATGACCTCCAGAACTGTAGGCCAATGTACTTCTGTTCATTACAAATTACTCTGTGATATTCTACAGCAGCACAAAATGGACTAAGAGAAAAAAAATCCAGACAAAACAACAGAAGATTTGATAGGAATCTTCTTAAGAGAATACCCAAGTAGCCAATTAGGACATAAACAGGTGCCTAATAATATCTCAGACATTGGGTAAATACAAATTAAAACATGCTGAGGCACAGTGAGGAATCCACCAGAATTGCTAGAATGAAGACGACACTGCTCAGAGCCGGTGAGGCTGTGGAACAGGAACATGCAGCTAGCAGGAGTGTGAGCTGGTGCCACCACTCTAGAAAACCGTTAGGCCGTTTCTGCCAAAGCTGAGCATCCCAAAGGCCCAGCGATTTTTCTAGGAATACACGCGACAGGAGCTTGTGTATATGTGCGCCGAGGGAGGGACACACACCCCGGCACTGTCAGCCCCAATGGCCCAAAGCTACAAGTCCCAAATGTCCGTCAACAGGATGGATGTATAAACTGTATAGGAAGGTCCCACGATGGAACAGGATACAACAGAGAACTACCATCACACACCCTATCTTCATTGAAAATGAAGATGTAAGAGCAGCCTGAGCCTAGCCGCATGCCCCGGAGCTGCCCCCTCCTTGCCACCAACAGCACCCTTGTCCTCCCCTCCCCCACCAGCACCTGCCTCTGGACCACAGCGGACGAGCCTGAGCAACTGTGTCCTAAGACTCCAGCAGTGCCACGTCCACTCGGGTGGGCCGGGCTGCCGCGCTGTCCCCAGAAGGCTGGCACCGGCGACGGCTAGGGTTCCCGTCCCTGCTCAGCGGCTCCCACAGCAAATCCACCCTCCCTCGGTCCACTCAGGCACCCATGGGTCCCGCTGAGCTTGAAGGAAGGTGGACTTCCCTTCTGGGTCCAGGAGCCTCGGTCCCGCTCAGGCTGACCATCGTCACTCCTGCCTTCACCCCCCACGCTCCTTCCAGCTCCCTCCACGCACACGAAGGAACACCTGGGCCCGGGGCAGCAGAGCCTCCTCCCAGAAAGCACAAGCTCACTTTTATGAGCCCTCCCGTCGACGACTTGACTCGGAAGAACTTGTCGCAAAAGGCTCTCCCAAGGCCAAACGCAGTCAGGTCAGCAGCGCTTTGACAGGGCAGAGAGAAAAAAGAGAAACTGAGCTGCAGCAGGGGTGAGGAATGCTATATCCAATGCTGGCAAGAGGCGGCTCATTTCTCAGGAACCGTCCGCAGATTTCCAGATTTCTTCCCTGGAGAGTTTGAATGCCCAGAAAGGTTTCTTCCTTCCCAGACCCTCTTTTTTCATCCTCCCCCCTTTAAATTGTCATTTCTGCCAAGAATCATCTGTCTCACTGCTTCCTGCTGGCCCATTAATTACAATAACAAGAAATAACCCCGCAGTGTGTCATCCGAACTTTTACTTCCCGTAGTGAATGAAGGGGTCAGGGCGACCACCGAGCACACCCAGATGCCTCCATTTTGGAAAGAAAAAAAAAAAAAATCACGGCTCTCACACTCTGTGAAAGCTTTTATGTTTACAGAAGCACTCACCCCAAAGATTTTATAAGTTAAATAAAAACAAAATGTGTGTCAGGCACTGCTACCACCGAAATGTAGCTACTGCAGGAAACAAGCCGCCGATTGTGCAAAGCTGTGAATATAGGTTCATACGCATAAAGAAAAGCTACATTTTCAAGACACGTGTAATGCGATGCAGGGTATGAAACTCGTTCAGTGTTTCCAGCACGTGTGAGCAGCGGGGAGCTGGAGTTTACAGCTTTCTGCCATTGGCAGGGAGACGGAGGCACATGTGGGGGCCGTGGACACAGGGAGAGGGGGTCTCCCGGGTGTGTGTCCTCAGCGCGGCAGGACTGGAGACAGGGAAGGAGAACCACACCCCGCGTGGCTCCGAGCTCCCTGGGCGCCGAAAAGCCTTCCTCGCCCCTTCACCAGGCAGGCCCCGGCGGCTCACACCGACTGGGAGGCTAATTTTTGGAAGGGATCAGAGAATAAAGCTGTGTGTCCCACATTACTTTCTGAAAAGTTCTGTGCTTGGGATTCCCACCAAAAAAGGCTCTCTGTAGCAGACCAACGGGAGCCTGCCTGGAAGGAGGAAAACCCAGGTCAGCTGACAAAATCACCACGGCAGGAACGCAGGGGCAGCCTGGCGATGCCCGACCAGCTGTGTCCCACGGGGTCCACCGAGCCTCTGCCTCCTGCATCCAGACTCGGCTCGCCTCCACACCATTCGGTCCAAAAGGGGCCACCATCTGGAGTCTGTTCTGAGATTTCAGCACTTGGTATTAAAGTTATCTTGGGTTAGGGCTCCAACAGCCAAATCTGACTGCAGATCCAGCCACCGCCCCCAGATGGTGTCGATGCAGGGAGGGATGGCTCTTGATGCCATCTGATGCCACCCCAGCCTCCCTGAGGACACTTGGGCCCCGTTCATCACGATCCCGGCAAAAACCCGAGCAGGACCTTTCTCATGGGAGGTCCCGGGCTTGGGTCTCACGATCCACAGTGGAGGGAGCTTCTAGGACTTCTTTCCTACGTGAGGACAGGTCCCAAATATTGCCGGAGAAGATTATTTTTGTCTACAGCCTGCCGGAAACGAGGTCTTCTGGTCAATTACTACACAAATTTCCTGTAGCTGAACTCAACCCAGTACGTTCACGAGGCCACGCCATCACCCTAACGACATGTCCTGTTGCCACCCCAAGACTGTTCTCCTTCCGCAGCGTTTGTAACCCAAAGCATGCCAGCCATGCTCTGCCAAGTTCTACCAGGGCTGGCCTCAGAGCCTCCGGGGAAGTGCTGCTCTGAGTGGACATGAGGTCACAGGTGGGCCGACTGTACGGAGACTGCCTGGTGGGGCAGGGCGTGTTTGCTGAGGGCACCTCTGGAGACAGGGCCAGCGCCGGGCCCTGCAGAGATGGCTGAACCCATGGCGGTTTCCTTTGACACCCCTAGGAGGGCCGTCACTCTCCCCAAGGACCTCATGTGACCCTTACCAATGACAACATTACTTCCTTCTCCAACTGTGTTTTCCTACCACTGGTCACGGCCAGAATGTTCCTTCTAAAACAACAGGAAAACCAGCCTAAATTCCAGCGCTCGGTGGGCACAGCCTTCCCCACCCTCCACAGGGAGCTTTTGGGAGCAGCTCCGAATCTCCGAGCGCTGCGGGCGGGACTCCTGTGTCCTCACCTGGTGTGGAACGGAGGACCCAGGACACAGCATCCTTCACAGCTGCCGAGGCAGGTGCCAGTCTGCATCTGCCGGCAGTGCGGGCATTCCTCTCCAGGGAGGGGGAGTCTATCAAACACTCTCCCTTGGTCAGCTCATCCACCTGGATGGACCCCCTTCCAAACTTGCCATCCAGCCACACGGTCCTGCGACCACACCCTGTGGGCTCCCCCTACACAGACTGAGACAAACAGCGTCTTGGTTTCAATAAGACACGAAGAAACAATGAGGAAAGAACATTTTGCAGCAGCCCACTATATATAGAAAATTAAATCAAGCCTTGGCTATAAACAGAGGGTGGACTAGGCACTGGCTTGCCTTTAATAATTAATGCTCCTGTAATGTCCCAATATGGACTAAATGGCCTATTCCCAAAGGAAAATATAGTCTTATTGACAAAAGATGACCAAAATATCTACAGTGGTTGCTAATCTGAATAGAATCAGCTCCAAAATTAGGACAAGTGACTATTTCAATGGAGAGTTTATTTACAAGCCATTTTCTCACCTGAAACAGGAAGACGGATTTAGAAACCACAAGCCCTTCCACTGTGATGAAAACCACTTCCACTATTAAGCACTCCGTGGAGAAGTACTTACATTCTTTCCTTTTGATTTTTAAGGTTTTGGATTTAAAAACCTGAGCCGGCTCTCCTTCCATTACGGTTACCATGCTAAACGGCTCCAATACTGTACCTGGGCATTTACAGTGATCTTGTCAAATAAAATGTTCCTCCAAGTTAACTCTGCTGTATATTTATGCACTTAATATCACAGCTCACCGCAAAGTGCACAAATCATTTTAACAGAGTGTAAATTTAACTACCATGAAGGCATTTTATACTCTGCTTAACTTCACTAAGGGGCCCATATTTTTGGGAAAAGATAAATCATGCTTCCATATAACTCTACTTAAGGGAGCGACAGTCAAAACTTCTAAGAAATATGTCCAAGTCTCCTTGGATTGGGGGTAAACAGATACATCCACACCCTCAACCGAGAAGTCTGTCACCTGCACCCCTTACCAAGCAGGAAGCAGCCAGCGGCAGCACCTGGCCCAAGGCAGGTGGGATAGTGGGGGGGGCTGGGTTATCAGCGTGCACCCTCCTCCCTGCCTCTTGTCACTGTCCTCTGGCCATTCTGGAACCATGGGGACCGACCGCTGTTGACTTGAGAACACCCCTCACATGGCAAGGGGCTGGCATCTGCACCACTTGGAGGGTTGTCATTAGGAACACAATCTCCTACGGATCTTTTCTGAAATGATCTCCATGCCCCACTGCCAAAAGGTCTCCAGATGCATGTAAGAAATTTTAAAAGGGGGGGAAAAAGCAGTATAAGAAGAAATCCATGCCTATAGCAGCTGAAGTCATAAATTATGTACTGAATGAGGGAACCTTAGCCATGGCCCATCTGGAAGGGCCAGACTGGGGTCTCGAGCTGTGCCCCAAAGGTCGACAGCAGGAGCTCCCGGGGCCAGAGGAGCCACGGCCGCAGCCTCTGTATGCGAGGGGCACAAGAGCACTCGTGTGGGGCTCGTCATGCTCAGAGCACCCAATAACATATGTCACCTCCACAAAGCAGGGCTGCTCCACACGCTCCCCCCCTCATCCCACTCGGCATCTAAGATGCACAAAATCATGTTCAGGGCTTAGAGAAAAAAACGGAGATTCAGCATTTCTGTACTTTCTGGCTCAAAGGAAGATGGAGACACGTGAAAAAGACACAAGGCAAGGCTTGAAGTGGCACTGGCTGGCCAAATCTAAAGTAATTTGAGTGTCGAAATAAATCATGATAGTATCATGATATTACCCACTGAATGAACTAAGAACCCAAGAGTCCTTCTGGATAAAATTAAATGCGTAAAAGAAAGAGGAAAGCGAACAAGTACTATTAAAAGCAGAAAGACAGAAGCAGAAAGGTGTCATTCAGCAGCCATCATAAAAATTGATTCAAGAGAATTATCAATAGATGCTTAGACTAGTGGGTGAAAAGCATTTATAGCATTTATGGTCTCCAAGTTATTTCCCCACGACATACTTATTAATTACGAAGTGAAAGAAGATACGTAGTTTTACCGTGCAGAAAACAGACACAAACCATCTTAACCAAGTGATCAAAGATAAGCTCGTGCCTCCATTCACGCCTGCAGAAAACACCACGACATCAGCCTTGAACTAGTCCTGCTCAAAGTGCACAACTTAAATCTAATCAGGAGAAAGCACAAGACAAACCAAATCCAGGGGCATTCTCGAAAATGACCCGTATGTTGTCTTCAAAATCAATGTCCTGGAGCAAAGGAAGGCAAGGAATTGTTCCAAATTAATGATGACTAAAAAGTAACTAAATGCAACACAGGATCCAGAAGTTTGTTCTGCAATAGAGGATATTACTGGGATGACTGGCAAAAACTGAGATGGGATCTAAACACTGGGTACTATTACCAGGGCAAATTTCCTAATTTTAATACTTGTGTTATGCGTAAAACAATGTGTTGGTGCTTAAGAAAAATAACTCCTCCATCCTGGAGTGCTACACATTTGCAAATACTTCTCAATGGGTTTAGGAAAAAAATAATATAGATATAAATCCAGGGGGTGTACGTTTCTGTGTATGAGAAAAGAACAAGCAAATGTGGTAAAACATCATTTGGAGCATTTCGGTGAAGGGTTAATTAGAAATCCTTTGCCCCATTCTTACAACTCTTCTGTAAGCCTGAAATTATGTCTAAATATAAAGTTAAAAGAAAAGGGGAAAAAAAAGAAGAAGAAATGGACATAAATGGTCACAGCGATCGTGTTCAAGTTTCAGAATCGAGGTTGACTGGTATTTCCCACGGAGGACCCAAATCATTGCACTGTGATTTCACTACTCTCAAAAACTCCACTATCAAAAACACAGTAAGAGTTAGGAGCAAGTCAGGGCTTCAGCTGGAAAGACGGAGGTGGGGCAGGGGTAAGAGTGGGGGTGGGGCCATCTGTCGGGGAGGCAAGGACCAGGGTCATGTTCTCGGCCTGTCCCTGGCAGGGGATGCGGATCTGCCCTCCACAGTTTGGGAGTTGGTGGCCTCAAATTCACCACAATGCTCTGGGAGAAGCCCAAGGAGAGTGCTGGCAAGGGTCCCAGAGGAACCGCCCACTGAGTACCCATCCTCTACCAGACTCAGAAATACCCAAACCCTACGCCCCCACGGTCAACACCGCCCCAGGGGCACTCTCTGCACAGCGAAGTCCAGAAACCAGCCAGAACCAGCCCAGTGGCAAGTCTGGGGCCCAAGGCAGGGAACTGACCTGAAAGGTCACAAAGCTTCACATGTTCCCCCAGGTGGCCCAAGGTCAGGGCTGGCCATGCCAGAGCTGGGTGGCACGTCTCACTCAGCACGCTGGCTCGACCACACTGCCTCTAACACCCCCACGGTGCGTGGACACCCTCACCCTGGGGGCGCAGCCCTTCTGGCCACTCTGTAAAGACAGAGAGCTGCCCGCAGCTGCCCCCCAAAGCTTCTGCCACAACTAACCTCTGCTTTCCATTAAAATCAATCTTCATGAAAGCTTAATGTATCTCTTGCCTCAGGTTACATTTTCAGCTAATTTTGACTCTCCACCACCAGAGTGTGGTGGCTGCCCAAGTCACGCCTGCACACTCTGGACCCGTGACAACTCTTCTTCTGCCAGTTTTCAAAGGACACAAGCCCAGGAGGCCTGCGGCGTGACCTTCTACTCCAGGAAATTCGGCTCAGAAGCTGCGGCTCCAGGAGAGGGCTTTCCAGAGCGTGACAATCAAGATTCAAGTGCCCCTTCCTCTGACCCCACATGAGGGCCACCTCCCTGCTGGCAGTCCCAGCACACCGTAAGGAAGTGTGAGGAAGGCATGGGTGTCCCCAGCTTGTCTCTGCATTGCAGTGGCTGCCACTGAACACCTGTTGGGCTAAATAAAGCCAGACTAAGATTTTACCTTAAAACTGCAAGTTTACATCCCATGCCAAAACATAAACCCTCCAGGGCCAGCCCACATTCTCAACATACTTTCGAAAGCTGAGAGGGAGCACAGCCAAGTCACTCGCAAAAGGCTCTCCTGGTGTGACTTCTAGATAAAGTCTCCCTGGGCGCTGGAGGGCAGCGAGTGCTCCATGAGAACGTCAGAGGCCCGTCCTGCAGCCTCCGCAGGCTCCACGCAAGCCTCCAGGTCCCCAGGGGGGAGGCTGTGTGTGCCCGTTGCTGGGCCGGGGCTAAGGACACATCCCTGACCTGTGACCCATCCTTGGACAAACTGTTTTGTTGTCTGCAAAAGAGGAAAAGATACGACACGATCACAATGATCTAACCTCATGAAAATGCCACTAGGATGAAAGACGACCACACACCCAGTCTTCTGCCTACTGTTCCACCCTGGACAGGCACCCAGGACCGCACGCTGCTCTTCCTAAGCGCGCGTGTTCTCAGCGGCCCGTGAACACGCCTGGTCCACAGCACTGAGGCCACCTCCGCAGGGCGCCGAGAGCAGCACAGGAAAGTCGCGGCAGGGGGGACTGGCCCAGTCGTCCTTCTATTCTGGGCCTGCAGCAGCCACTCGGAAGGAAGGGTGACTACACGAGAAGGAATGTGACTCACAGGGAGGTGCCCTGGAGGCCTCCTAGGTAGGGTCCCCACCGCCCAGGGCTTCCCACCCACCCCACCCTCCTCTGCTCTGGGAAGTGGGGGTGCTGGGAGGTAGTACACCCTGGAAGCCACCTCCCCATCCCTGAGTCCTGCACAACCTCCGTCTCAGGGGCCCCACTGAAGTCATGGATTTCCCAGGTCAGTGAAGAACTCCAAGGGCCTACACCCCTACCCCTCCCTTGCTCCCTGGTGGACAGTGGGTCTGGTGTCCACCAAGCAGATCCTGACCCCACCCACGAGGCAGCCGCATCACACCCACTGCCCGTGCCGCCTCCCTCCCTCTAGCCTGGCCTTCCTCACTGCCCAGTGCTCCCTCCCTCTCACCAAGGGGCCTGTGATCCCCAAAATATGTCCCTGCTGCCGCCCCAGGTGCTGACTGTGCCACCTGTTACTGCTAGTACTCGCTCGACACACGGCCATGAATTCTGCCTTCGCCGAGTCAGCGAACCCTTGCCAAAGCACACTCGCCCTTGACTGTCCCCCTGGCTCCAGCAAACAAAGCCCTTCCCTTAGCAACAGCTCACTGGGCAGGACCCAGCCTGGAGCGGCTCCAGCATCCCGCGCCTCGGCTCTCGGCCATGGGCCCGCCACCGAAATCACCTTCCACCCTCACGCCACCACCCATCGCCCTGACTGCAACACCCCATACATCAGCAGGAAAAATGAGGCAGATTGCAAACAGCTGCTGAATTCCAAGATAAAGAGTTTTATTTTAGTGGCTAAGGGGAAAAGTGGAGAAAAGCCGCCAACATTTTTACTAACAGCATAATTATATCAGAGAAAACTCCCTCCTCTAAGATTCCTACGCTGCCCTGACAGCAATTTAAGCAGCTGAGAAAAGATGGTGAAGACAAAGTCATTACAGCGGGATCCTGTCTCCTTTCCATACACACGTCGGACGCTCTTTAATGACAATGACAGAAAGCTAGGCGGACATATGGCGAGGAGAGCTACCCCGTGTGCAACAGCAGTTACATAAAGTGTTTAGTGCAGGATTTAGCTGTTTTAAAGATCCTATTAACCAGAGACAATTTCCATCTCAGACTCCAGGCAGAGCTGGTAGCTTTACTTCCAAAATCAGGGCAAAGAACCCCCCAACACTAAGGACTCTGTGAGTGCTGGAACCTCTGGCCCGAAGCCTGCAAAATCACTCCATGACAAAACGCAGTCCTGTCGGTTTCAGTGCGGCCACTCACGAGTAACTCAAACCTTCTCCACCACAACAGGAGTAACCTTCACGTGCAGGCCACCACCTACGTGAGCCCCTTGTTTGTACTCTTGTCCCTGTCCGAGCCACTTTCCAGAGACACCCAGGGGATCTTTTCCAAAACTTACATAGCACACTGTCCTCGAAACTGTCCACAGCCCTCCCCTGGCCTTCACAGTGAAGGTCAAGCCCCCGAGTGATGGCCGTCCTGCTGCTCTGCCCTCGAGGGGTGGCTACAGCCACCCTGGCTCCTGCCCTGGGCACTCTAGCATCTGCTGGCATCTGGATCCTGGACTTCCCAGCCCCTAGAGCAGTGAGAAATACATTTCTGTTGTTTATAAGCTGTTCATTTATGGTATTTTGGTACAGCAGCCTGAATGGAGCAAGCAAACCACCCACCACGGAGGGGCTCCTCGTCCTCTAGAACATAAGCTCAGTGGCAGCTTGTCCACTGCACCCGCAGAGCCTGGAGAACCCTGGTGCACACACGCGAGCACACACATGCACGCACACACATGCACAAAACTTCTGAACGAATGAGTCTATGGAGAGCAAGGGTTGGCCAGCCCGGGCCTGAACCCTGAAAAGAGGGACGTGTGCAATTACTTATCAAGGACAGGAGCAACTGCGATGGCCAGCGGTCCTGGTGCACTGGGCCGGCCCTGGGGACGGAACACTCACACCTGGCGGGAGTGTAAGGGTCTGTCTTCATAAGAAGGGAGCGTTCGCTACTGTCAGTCTGTTGACATCCCACTCACATGCTTTCCATCCCCTCTTTGTACCCCACGCCTAGGAGCGTGCCGGACAGCTCGGCTGCATTTGCACACAGGAGTCCTTGGGATGCCTCAATGCAGGCTCCCTCTGCCCACCGTGACCCCTTCTAGGCGGCCTGTCCCGCAGTTCACCGTCACACAGATGGTGGTCTCTCCGGTGGACGACTTGTGTGGTTTTATAAACTCTTTAGGTTTAAAAGAACTATGTGCCCTTGTCTCTCAGCCCAGTTCTGCCCTCTGGAACAGCTGCAGCTGTTTCGCAAAATGATAATCTGAGGACAGATGTTTTTTCCTCCGGGCTCAACAGCCCCAGGCCAGTGAGATGCCTCCCTGCACCTCCCATCCCAGCTCCCTTTGGTGAGCTCTTTGGGTGGCCCCTGACTCTGACCCAGCGCCCCAGTCCACAGAGAACATGCCCCTGTTCCCTTCTGTCTGAGCTGCCTTACCTTTTGGAACCACCAACAGCTAAACTACTGGGAGAAAAGGTCATGGGAAACCCTGTCCACACCGTGTGTCAAAGACGCAGCACAGAGCTACCTGAGCAGTCTCTCAGGTAGCTCACAGAGCAGCACAGCAGTTGGTCAGCAGGAGTGACAAAAGAACCAAGAAGTTGGTGAGAGGTATGGATTGCTGGGGTGGGTTCTGAAGGCCAGGCCGGGCTGGAGTGGGGGTGACTTGTACAGGTGCACAGCACGGATTATAAACCATGACCCCAAATTGTCAGTTGTAAACATGCAAGTGATGTCTCTTTACCACTCAGAGAGTGACTGGAGGTATCGACGTAGCCACTTCTAATGCTGTCTACACAATTTAAGGTTTTCCCTTGACACTGCCCACCACCACTCAAGCACAGCTAAGTAACACAACCAAAACTGGACCACGCCATTTATCAATCATGAAATGGAAGAGCTTAAATCGCCCCGATAACCTCAGGATTTATCTCTACTGCCCGATGGCTTCTGAACTGGAATGAGTCAACATCATCTGAAAATGTCTCTCTCGTAGAAATTACGTAGGGTTCTGGTTGCTATAAATCGACAGCCCTGCCCAAGGCCTTACAATGTTGAGTTTTAACAATGCACATACAAAAAGACGGGCAAGGTAACATCCCCCATGATTCCTACCTCTCATCACTGTGTAAACCCACCTAGTTTCGAGAACTGTGCCTAACAGGACACCCAGACAAAAGGGAGATAAATGCTGGTCTGAGCTCCACCCTCCGCAAGAGTTTCCGGATCAGTCCTACCACGCGGAATGATCAAGATGTGATGAAATATCAAAATGAACCATTTCACTTTCTTCACCTATCCAGTGTGCTTTTTCCTCTAGCTGAGATTCACAAATTCAACTGCTGAGATAGATAGAAAATCCGTATCAGAGACGTGAAAGTCACGTTCTAATTTCTCCAATAGGATGTAACGGCTCTCACAAAAGTAAATTTATCATTCCTGCCTCAAGACAAGCTGAGGCCCACTCAGAACATTTCTGAGCCTGATAATAGGCTGCCAGACATTCTTCTTTTTACTTTCAAAGCTTTGCTCTTGACAACAAATTTTAGACTAGAATAAAAGTTGCTTTTTTTTCCGCAAAAGTATTGAAAGGAAAACAAATACGGCTAATGGGATTTTGTTTCTAAACATCTGGAGGTTCTAAAGTATCAGAAGTTGACACAAAAATTTTAAATCGGCGTAACAAGAATGCCTGATAGAATCAGCAAAACGATTCCGCAGAAGCTGACCAAATGTGATGACAGCCAACCACCTCCAGAAGTCGAGGTCTGGCCCACGGGAGAGCACGGGCCAACGGGGAAGAGTCAAACCGGGGATATTAAATGACAGTTGTGTCAACCTAGAGCCTCCTGAGGACTGTTCCAGCCACCGCTTTGGCCGTGGAGTTCCTTTCCTAAATCTACACGTTCCCAAGCGTGCGGACTGGACACAGCTCAAAGTGGCCCACTGCACCTGGAAGGATAGACACAGGCAGGTGACAGCAGGACGCTCCAGCAGGCCCGAGCTGGTGGCCACCCAGGCTGCCCTGCGCATCCGCTCCCTGCGAGGTCCCAGCTCAATCTGGGACACACCAAAGGCACTTCACAAATGCCTGCTCCATCAAAGCAGCAGCGAGTACTTTTAAAGGTGGCTGCCCGGGGAGACGTCGTAATGGGTGGGACCAAGTTGCAGGAGGATTAGAATCCTGGCCTCTGCTGGCTCAGTTTTCTCAAGCCCCTCCCCATAAGTCAGCGCTGATTTTGTCCTTGGAAACACGTCCAACTGGGCTGGGTGCGGTGGCTCACGTCTATAATCCTAGCACTCTAGGAGGCCGAGGTGTGCGGATCATTTGAGCTCAGGAGTTTGAGACCAGCCTGAGCAAGAGCAAGACCCCATCTCTAATAAAAACAGAAAAAAATAAGCCGGACAACTAAAAATATATATAAAAAATTAGCTGGGCATAGTGGCACATGTCTGTAGTCCCAGCTACTTGGGAGGCTGAGGCAGGAGGATCACTTGAGCCCAGGAGTTAGAGGCTGCTGTGAGCTGGCTAGGCTGATGCCACAGCACTCCAGCCCGGGCAACAGAGTGAGACTCTGTCTCAAAAAACAAACATAAAAACAGAATTTGTAAAAAAAAAAAAAAAAAAAAAAAAGGCACTTACTTAATAGAGAGATAGGATTTGGCTGATACATGAGATAGTTAAATGCAAAGAATACGTATTATAAACTGAATTAATATGCTTAAAGCACTTATGTCCATATGGGATTTCATGGAGAAAATACATAATGATAATGGTTGTTTAGAAGACTGAGGGAAAGAGAAACACTGATATCTCAAGGTGACAATGTGCTTATTACATCTCCAGGCACTGGTCAACATAATTTACAAGTATTAACTAATTTGTGCTTTACAAGACTATGAGACAGGTACTATCATCATCCTTATACTTAGCAGAAACTGAGGCACAGAAAGGATCAGCCATCTCCCCAGGGTCACACAGCTACCAAGGGACAGATTTGAGTCCAGTCAACTGGATTGTAGTGTACACTATGCTGCCAAAAAAGACAACTGAAAAAACAAAGGGGTCACACCTGTAATCCTAGCACTCTGGGAGCCCAAGGCAGGAGGACTGCTTGAGGTCAGGAGTTCATGACCAGCCAAAAATAGAAAAATGACCCAAGCATGGTGGTGTGCCCCTGTAGTCCCAGCTACAGAAAAAGCATTGGATAGTCTACTGATTTGCTGCGATGCTCATGCACAATCTATCAAATGGGGACACAGGGGTAAGCAGGATTATTATTTTTTGGTAAGCAAACACAAAACACCCTCTGCACGCGCATATACACTTGTATGTTCCTAGGAAAGGCAAGAAGAGGAGAAAGACCCCTGGCGGAATCTGAGGACTAGGGAGGGAAGGTGATTAGCTCTGCACTGGGTCCTTCTTCAATAAACATCTGATCCTGTTGGAAGAGTCAAGGTGACCAGCTATTTTATTCCCTATTTACAAAGTAACAAATTCTTCGAGACCAGCCTGAGCAAGAGCGAGACCTCATCTCTACTATAAATAGAAAGAAATTAATTGGCCAACTAATATATATAGAAAAAATTAGCCGGGCATGGTGGCGCATGCCTGTAGTCCCAGCTACTTGGGAGGCTGAGGCAGCAGGATTGCTTGAGCCCAGGAGTGTGAGGTTGCTGTGAGCTAGGCTGATGCCACGGCACTCACTCTAGCCTGGGCAATAAAGTGAGACTCTGTCTGGGGAAAAAAAAAAAAAAGTAACAAATTCATTACAGAGCATTTAGGAAAGGGGAGATGGTGTGTGTGTGTGTGTGTGTGTGAAATTACCCCAAATTCTATCAACTAATCACTATAAACTATTCATCATCAGATTTCTCCTATGATTATTTTTATGGTTCTATTCATAAGTGTACATTCAATATTGAATCTTTTCACTTTAAGACAAACAGTCTACTTATGATATTTCAAACTGTGAAAGCATCGTTTGAAAAAGAATTAGCTATTTTCCCCACTGCTGGATGCTTGACTCATCTGTGTTTTTTGCCATCAAATAACATTACAAAAATCTTGGGGTACTAAAACTTTACTGGCATCAGGTGGGGAAGGGAGATTACTAGGTCAAAGGGCATGCATACTTTTTTTTTTTTTTTTTTACAAAGGTGACACTGGATTCCATCCATTTCTGCTTGAAGATTACAACTTGGACTTGGTAGACACAATCTATGATGGTCCCTTATTTAACCTTATTCTCACCCACCCCCAGCAAATATGTGGGGACAGACCTGGACAGATGGACGGACAAACACATACACAGGTAGGGCAGTGTCGTCTTACTGGGTTTAGTTCCAAAGTACCAAGTCAAGCCTTGGACAGCCCTGGAGTAGAACACAAAGGTGGTAACATCGCTAGGCAGGTGTCCCCTCTCCGGATAACCCCACACTAGAACACCATTTCGGATCACTGTTTCTTCCAGAAAGTGCCAGATGTGGGCACTGGTGTATGTTTAGGAGCCAGGATGCATGCAAAACACCCGTGTTCACGCTAGAGCAGCACACAGTGGGATGCTCAGATTGAGGCACCAGGAAAACAGCTTTGAGAGTGGTGGTGGGGGGTGCAGGGGGCGGGCAGGGGGACAGCAGGTGAGTTACAGCAGGCCACAGCCTGCCCCAGACCAGCAGGTGGAGTGTGAATGGCACCCAGAGGCGCCACTGCACATGCCCGGCACCCAGAGACCCCTGGCCCCAAGCTGGCGGAGCTCTCCCATCTTGGTATCTCAGGCCCCTTCAGTCGGAACTGCCAAAAGCTGCTCCAGTCTCCAAAGGCGCCTCCCGGGCCGGACCCATCTGCCTGCACGCTTCCTCAGCAAGCACCTGCAAACCTCTCGCATGGGGAAAGTAAGTGTGCAGTGTGTGCTGCCATCTGAGCGCAGGGACGTCCGCGGGAAACCCTGGGGACCCACAAGGGCAACGGAAGACAGGCGTCATAAAAGAATTCTCCCTGAAGAATTCCTACGTCCAAATGTCCTTTCTAACCCTGCTTGCTGCTCTGAGAGAACGTTTTAACCACCCCTTTGTATATGGACAACCACTGCAGCAGGTCCTATTTTGGGCAGATTTTCCACATTAGAAGGGCACAATGGTTGAAATGACTGTACGATACACCTCCCACCAACGACACTTTGTTTAATTCAAAGTCAAACAGCAAAGCAGGCGAGCAGACTGTGACCACATTTGGGTTTATAAACGGCCTCCCTGCCCGTCACCCAGGCGGCCCCGCCCCTCTCCTCTTGCAGACACAGCTGGGTGGGAATGCACTGACCTAATATCACTGGACAGATAATTCCTTGCCTTGGGGAAAGACTGGCAAAGCCCATGGCATCTGCCATTTCCAATCTACGCTCCGGACGGTGACTCGGGGCCCGTGCCAGGCTGCTCGGGGTGGCGCGGGCTGCCCGACAGCGGCCGCGAGCGCGCACGTGAAAACCCACCCACCGCCTCCCTGGGAGTCGCAGCTCTGCGCTGCAAAACCCGGGTGTTCGATTCAACTAAATCATCTCAAAGCCAGCACTGGAGAAAATAATTGAATTAAAGAGTTGCCATAACTCATTCAAGTGAGATAAAAACCATCCAGTGGGAAGCGAGACGGCAAGGCAGAGGCACTGCTGTTCAAATGCGCCGTCTTCTTGAGACAGTAAGGGGAAAATAAAAAGCAATATAATGTGGTTCAAAGGACAGATGGGACTTTCCTAATTGTCCCCAGATTCCTAGCAGCAGGGGTGGTAACTAAACGGTTTCAATTAAAAGTTAAAGAAACAGGGGGAGCAGGCAGCGAGTTGCGCCTGGTGCCGAGAAGACGTGTTCACGCAGTCTGAGGGGTGCGCCGTCCCGACTGCAGACAGCCAAGTGTCAATGGCACACGGGTGGTGAAGCCATCCCAACATGTCGCCGTGACAAGGTGACGAATAAATGTGTCTGTCAAAGGCACTGTCACGAACGCTCGCCCGAGCGCGAGGGAGCCAAGCGCAGGCTCGAGCCAACGTCTGGGCGCAGGGCCCTTCCGTCTGCCCGGGCGGCTCCCTCCACGAGCAGGACCCTCCTCTGCAGACCTGGGGGAGAGGGAAGCCTCAGCCAGCAACACAGCCCAAGAAAGGAAGCAGGCGTGGCCACGCACTTCAGGAGGGCGCCCCGGCCCTGGTGGGCGAGCGCGCGAGGTGGTTTCCGTGCCATGGAGTCATCTCCCACGGGGAGATGGGGTTCATCGTGGTGCAAACACAAGGCGACGATATGGGTGAAACAAACAGCCACCCCGTCACCAGTGGGTCTCAAGCAGGGGATGTTTTTCACCCAAGGGACACTGGGCAATGTCTGGTGACATTTGGGGCTATCCTGCTGGGGGGTATGGAGAGGGGTGCTGCTGGCATCCAGGGAGCAGAGGCCAGGCACGCTGCGGAACATCCCACGGAACATCCCACGGTGCACAGGACAGAGGACAGCCCCTGGGAGGAGGAGCTACCCAGCCCGAAACGTCAGCAGTGGCAAAGGAGAGGAACTCTGCCTTAAAGGAATAATAAACTGAAGTTTCCGGGGTTTCAAAGGAACTAGGAATGCTAAGAAAGGGCTGGGGCTGATTACAGACAGGTTAATTTTTCACCAAGCTGGAACATAAGAGATTGTCACTGACGTAAATAAAGGTGGCTGATGAAAGGGGCAATTGGAGATGGGAAGAAAAATGCAAGATGGACCGAGTGCGTCAAAAACGCAGAGCAGACAACGACCAGAGAGAGCTCTGGCCACCAGGAGGAGGGGTGCAGTGACCAAGGTGTGGCAGGGCCAAGGGATGCCTCCTGAAGTCCTTGATTCATGAAGGCATAAGCTGAACTCAAAGAGATCAACTGCCTTGAGGACAGCAGCCCAGTCTTTGAGGGTGGGTCTCTCAACACACTCCAAGTTCAAGTTCACGGTTCCCATCCCGTCACCGCTCCGGAAGGAAGTCCGACACATGTCTACAAATGGATTTCGAGAAAGGTCCCTAAACAAGAGAAGGTCTTCTAACCCACAAAGGCAAACAGGGGTGTAGGGTCCCAGAAAGGCAAGGTCAGTGGTAAGACCCTGAATGCAAATAGTGAAGCTACAACATCGCTGGGCTGGTCTGGACTCACGTGGCCCAGCCAGGGTCACAGATGATGCAGAAGAGACAGAAAGGAGACCACTTGGCAAGTCAGGTAGGAGGCTCTTCATCCCAGCACAGAGAGGCAGATGGAATGCGATGCCACACGTCCTCACGGGTGTCACAGGTGTCAGGCCCCACTATCAGGAAAATACCAGAACACAACCACCACTAAATGCTCCAAGGACGCTACTCTGTTAGGAACCACCGGCCTCAGAAGCAAGCAGACCTGAAGGAGCTCTTTCTTCCCACCACTGTGCTTCACGTCTGAGTGGCTCCTGCCACGTGCTCTCCTTACGGAAAAGAACAGGTATGTACAGGTACAGCCAGCATCTGGTTCCTGAGGCCGGCGCAGATCCTGAGCTTTGTAGACAGGGCAGATTCGTGGAAAATGAGTTCTGTTTCCAAAAGCTCTGTGGTGACTCAAGGTTTAGGCTAAAGATGACCCATCAGGATTAACTAAGCCTTGCCAAGGCCAATGACCATGGGTGGGGGTGGGGGTGCCCACGGGGCACAGGAGTCCTTGTATCACCCAGGAAGTCCCACCAGGTCTTCACTCCCCAGCCCTTACCTGCACTCCCAGAGGCCACGAAGGGGCAACAGGGAGAGGCAGTTCATTTCCTTTCCCACCTCTTTTAAATATTTATGGGTTTAATTTTTCCCTCTTTCAAGAACTAAAAACCCAAAAAACAACATGCACACGGTTTAAGTAATACACATTTGCACGTTTATCATAACAACATAATCTCTGGGAACTCCTTAATTACGTAGCACCACTCTTAGTTAACATTTTTTGTTTCTATAGTTTCCTCTCTTTTTTTCTGAGAGTAGATTAAAGAGAAAGACACTGAACTCAGTGTTGAATCTACTCCATGGGGGTGGGGGGAAGGCCCACAATTATAAAATGTAGAGAATGAAACAAAGACACAGAATAAAATAATAAGGTGATGAAATTCCTTCATGATTTGAGGCTAAAGCCTCATGAATCTAATACTGATCAATACTTCCCTTCCCATTTTCCAGCTCAAAAACAGGGACAACAGATCTACATACCCAAATCCATGGTTAACGACAGCCAAATAAAAGCCAAAAAAAAAAAAAAAAATTAGCCACTGCAATACAGATTATAGCACACAATTGTTTATAAAGCTACACCACGCCAGGCAACTCACCCAACTTACCAGACAAATTCTCTCATCTAAGATAATCATGTATATTAAGGTTTAAAAAAAGAAAGCCAATGCAGGTAAGAAATACAAAAGTCTATGTAGCATGAAATACCTCCAAGAGACTTGTTTAGTGAAATTAACTAGTGGTTTAATAGGGGGAAAAAGTCTGATATACAAGAGTGCCCCAATTTCTTCAGAGAAATTAACATTTCAATCCTGTTTTTATCTAGAAGTCATTAAACTGTGCAACATGAATTATTGGAACTGTAGCAGCGAATTAACTCTATTCATCAACTAAGTCCAAACACTTTAGAGTGCATCTGTAATGGAAAAATAGCTCTACATTTCTATCTCTTCTCATTAAAGTAAACCAGTTTTCCCTCTCTCAGTATATAAAACTGTCTTCTCTTCACATAATTTATATTACCATAAGCCCGCTCACATTCTAAACTATTACATGCCTCCAATTAATTTTTGCAGCTTTTGCCTGAAAATTTAATGAGATAGTAGTGTATGAACCTGCTGACTCCAGATTATGTGTGCACTCCCAACATTAATGTTGGCACAATAAAATAATCTGATCCGTACCTGGCAAGAGCATCTTACGTGGCCACGGTGGTAAAGCTAATGTGTAAACCAGGTCCACCCGCGTTTTACTCTTTTAAATCCAATTATAAAATTAACTAGTCTCAGATTAAATTGCTCCTACTTATCAACCTAGGAAGAAAGGAGGAAGGAGCTGCACAGTCTAATTATCCCCCAACACCATTTCTAGAAACATTTCAGTGAAGACAGATGGCTGTCGAAGACCTTAGTTCTCCACCACAGACACGGGTAACAGGCTGCACTTCTCAAAGCAACCCGAGGAGCAGCAAAGGCGAGCGCCCAGGTGAGTACTGGGTACATGGGATCCTTTAGTCCGTCCAGCTGCTACAGGTGCTCCTGGTACACACCCCACAGGTGAGACCCATTCACGATTTGCGTGCATACACATGTGATGTCAACGTAAGCGTGCACGGGTATTGGAATGTGTACAAGTGTGTGCACTGTGGGCACATGAGCAGGCACATGCATGAATTTATAAATGGTGGTGCATTGGTTGCATGTGTGTATCTGAGTGAGTTCAGACAGAAATGAATAGGTCAGGGGCATTGGTGACTCTCTGTCTCAGTGACAGGCCCTCTGAAATCATTACCTTTTACCAAAGGGTCTCAGTACAAGCAAAAGGTAAAAGAGACCAACCAGCGGCAGCAGCAGTAAGTAATTACATTCATAAGTAACTACTATGCATGTCTTTTTTTTTTTTTTTTTAGACAGAGTCTCAGTCTGTTGCCCCGGCGAGAGTGCCATGGTGTCAGCCTAGCTCACGGCAACCTCAAACTCCTGGACTCAAGCAATCCTCCTGCCTCAGCCTCCAGAGCAGCCGGGACTACAGGCATACGCCACTATACCTGGCTAATTTTTTCTATATGTTTTTAGTTGGCCAATTAATTTCTTTCTATTTTTAGTAGAGACAGGGTCTCACTCTTGCTCAGGCTGGTTTCGAACTCCTGACCTTGAGCAATCTGCCTGCTTCGGTCTACCAGAGTGTTAGGATTACAGGCATGAGCCACTGCACCTGGCCTTTTTTTTTTTTTTTTAACTGAGCACTGAGCCTGTCTCAGCCATCAGTCATTGGGCCTGTGAACCGGAGCACGCTCAGCTCTGAGACTCAGGCACTACTCCCCACCCTCCATTCCTTCCCTATGCTGATGACAATGACACCCACCCACACCATCAGTGGTTGCTGAGGATTAGTAATAACAAGCGAATACGCAGCACTGAGCAGGGTGGCTGGTATATGGGCGGCCCTTAACACATCACTTGGTTCATGTTTCTGTGTTTATCAGGCCTTAGGAAGGCCAGGACCTGGGGAACACGTGAGCCAGGCTTCCAAGGAGGGGAGTTACACTCACGGAAGACCCTCCCAGCCACTTCTGTCCCCTGCACCTTCACAGTGCCAGGGAGCCGGCCCAGAGGCTGCTGCTGGTGGACAGAGAGGGATGACACTCAGGCATCTGAGCTGTCCACCCTGAGCTGCTCTTGCCTGCGGCCCTGCCTACAGCAAACTCCAAAATACTCATCCAGGTCTGGGGCCACCCCTACCCTATACCCACCTACCCGAGCCGGGTATGTGGGGTACTGAACTCGAAACCCCACACAATAAACTCAATGAGCTCACCTGGCTATGAGCCTTTATCAAGTCAGGAAGCCCCCTTCAATGGGTTGCTGGTTGGCAAATATGCAGGTCTACAGAGACTAGACAAAAGCTACCACATCAATACGTGGTCAGGTGCATTCAGTACCACACAGTTGCTATTCAAGGTGCAAAGTGTTTTGGGAGAAGGTGGTGAAGCAGAACACGCTGGGTGCACAGCTGAAACCCAGACACAGGTTCAATCTCACCTCTGTTCCTGCTGAGTGCAGAGAGAAGTCAATTCACCTCCATCGTCTTCCATTAAATAAATAATAAATACATCCTGCCTACAGGAACAATCAAGAGGTTTGTATGAGCTCAAGTTGCCAAAAAGCACTGGCTAAAGGAGAGCCCAACAGTGCCCAGCTCACTGGGGAGGTGGCATCTCCAAGAACAGCAGAAGGGTTCTGAGAATTGCCCAGGTCCATGGTCATGGTCCCTGGATCCATCACTCCAGCCAGTCTGGTCCATGCTAGGGGGGTGGGGTGGGGGTGGGGAAGACTCAAGACCAGATCTACTCATCCTGGGCTCTCTCTGGACCCAACACAATGCTAGCACACTCTGGCCGGAGGCACCCCCAAAACAGGACTCCAAGTGTTTCCAGGACCACTCCTAACGCACCAGAATGCTGCCAAGCCCTGGGGAGGGCATGGAAGGTCTAAACAAGATCACAGATAGACTCTGAAAACCGTCTCCTGTTGAAGAATGGAAGCCATTAACTACGTTACTGGCATGCACAGATGTTGTCTATGTCTAGAAATTCCCAAATAGATCAATTAGCATATTATAAAGAATCTACTTCCATTTTCCCTTGACAGATCATAAAGGCCAAAGCACAGTGCTCGGTTTGAAACTGACACGCGTATATGGCAGGAGACGCTGTATTAAACGCAGATAACAGCAAAAGAAAATGCTGCTTATAGTGATTAGCCACCTAATTAATTTTCAGAGTGCAGTATCAAAAGCCATAAATCCATTTCTTTGGCATCCGAAGCCCAACATCACGCAAGTCACTTCCGCGTGATGTGAAGGGGAGTCCCAATGTTCGCACCCAGCACCACGGGCCTGTTCTACTTGTTTTCTGGGTGAGGCACCTACAGCTCGTGTGGAAAAGAGAAAGCTGGGACCCAGGAGTGAATACTCAAGCACATACACAAAATTAGGAGCCAGAAGTTTTAAAATTAAAGTAAGTTTAAATACCATAAATGAATGTAAGTATCAACCGGGTTCTAGGGTGCATGTCCACTGCCTGCTATGGCAATTAACTCAGTTTAAAGGGAGAAATTCTCAAGCTTCCGCCCTGTGAAGAAATCCAGGGGCTCTTTTGGCCTGGCTATGGGGGTGTAGGGTGCAGGGAAGTGGATGGGGAGAATTCTAAGGCAGACAAAGGTATAGCACTGTTGTCATCCTCTGAAATTAAAGCGTGTTCCTTACTTGTATGTTTGGAAAAGATGTTTTCGGGGAGGAAGGGATGGGGGGGTGGTATACGGACAAGAGCAATAAAACAATAACCTATGAAACCAAAATTAAGTTAATAGATGCAGAGTTGTCCTTCTTCCCATTCTTCCAGAATTCTCTTCCTAGATTGCAAATCAAAATCTGCATTTAAATAGGATATTTTTAATGTAGAAAAGAGGGAGCCCTAGGGTACAAAGGTATTGCATTTGATATCTATGGGCACAACATTGCATTTTAAATGAGATGCGGCATTTTGAAATTTACTGAATACATTACACATCCCAAATTGTCTTGTTACTACTATTATTTTTACTAAATTCTCCTATCTTAATAGGTGTTTCTCTTTTATGACCAGAACTGTTAATAAAAGTAACGTGATATTACATCGTCCTGTCAACTGAATCTTGAGAAAAGATTACACGACCCAGGGATCTCATAAGCCATGGGCTCTGATCATTCCGGCCATCATTCAGTGTGAAACTCGAACAATCTGAATTCATTAACATTGGTTGTCACAAATCTGCATTTTTAGACTTCACCACAAATGCAGGACTCCAAACCCGGGGACCTGAATCTAACAGCCTTTCATGTGAAGTGGCCGTGTTCTCTGGCCTCTCCCAGCATGGCTCTCGGGAGAAAGCCCAACGTCCTGGTCCCCTCCACGGCTGGGGAGAGATGAGGTCTGCGCTGGCCTCAGGCTCTTTGGTCACACTTAATGTTCAGGCAAATAGCAGAGACCTCAAAGCCATTGAAATTAGAGTGGGGAACACATCCCCAGAGAAGGATGCACATGATTAAATAGGTGTCCAGGCAGCGAGACACACCCGGGCATGGGAGCAGGTGCAGAGGCATGGCACCAGCACCTCACCTTTGCTGTGGCTCGAACCATCGCATCCTCACAAAAATGAACAACGACAATCCAACACGTGACTGTGGGAAAGGTTTCAGGGAAACCCCAAACCCGTCATCGCTCCATGAAAAGACATTATTACTGGGTTGATGAGAAACGTGTACGCATGCCACCTCCCAAGTCCCAGAAGGAAGACATAACCTTTAGAAACATAGAACTGTCACGAGCAAGGAAGTTTAGTGTTCCAGTCATCTTGCATCTAATTTTTCTTTATAACACAGACCACTGGTGCCGCCTTGAGATGCAACCTGTACTGCCTCCTCCAGCCCAGGCACACAAGGGCTCCCCCATGCTAAGCCCGTGGCTGTCTGCATTCACTGCTGGTGCTATTAATGACGGTGACGATGGTGATGATGACAGTAGTCAGTCTTTACAAGCCTTTACAGTGTACCAGGTACTTGGCTGAGCCCCTTTCAACATTGTGCTGTTGAGATTAAGCGCTACCATCGGCCTCGCTAGAACGAGGAGGAAACTGAGGCACTAAGCTCAGAAGAGTTCAGTTTGCCCAAGGTCGTCAACATCAGAAGCAGCTATGGTCAAGCTGCAGGCATTTTTTTGGCCATGTCATCAGGACCCTTCCCCGCCACCCATCACCAAGGCCACAGCCAAGTCCCGGCAATTAGAATCTTCACCTTCCCTGAAGCAAAGAGGAGGAAGAAGTGCCAAAGCTGTCAGCTGCTGGGGGAGCGACTGTTATGATGCAACTGCATGCTCAAGAGCGGAGCTGCTTCCTGGCCAAGCCTAACGCGGCACCAATCTGCTCTGCTTAAACACGCAAGCAGAAGGCCTTCCGGCCTTAAACAGGCCTCCGTGGTGCTGCCACTTAAGCCCGTGGGAGATCAGAGCACAAATCAGCGCGAATCCTCCTTCCTAGAGGAAGCTACAGCCCCGTGTCGTGGTTAGAGGTCATATTCTGCCGTAACTAGGGACAAGCAGTGAGTTTCGATTGAATTATGGAAAGCCAGGAGTCCCGTACTCTCACCAAAGGGAAGGTTTCTAACCCATGTGGGACAGGGACGGTCAGTGACACGTGCAGGAGGCACCAGCGTCCACGTCTCTGAAGGCAGCAGCCACCACGCTGGGTCCTTGCAGGAATCTGATACATGGGCCACCTGAGCTTTGTCCCGAGACACCTGGGGAGCCAGTGGTGCCTTCTAGCTGTCCCTACAACCCCACTATGAAGTGGCCACGGTGCAGCACCCACAGATGACTGGCGAGGGCAGCCGGGTCCCCAGCCACACAGGGTTTAGACTCCCTACCCTCTACACGTGCTCGGAGGGGAGGCGGGAGCATGCCTTCGCTTTCCTGCAGCGGAAAGCTCGAGATCATGGCAGAACACGTGCGCCTCCCCTGAAGGCAGTTAACATGCTGGTTTGCCTGTGGCCTCTGGAACACTCCCAGCTAACGCAGAACCAACCTGGCCTTGCGGACAGATGCTGCGATGGTTCCTGCACAAGCCCGGCCCCTCCACGCCTCCCTGCCCCACTGCAGCCTGGGTTTCCTCATTCAAAAATACTTCCGGAGCACCCCCAACGTGCAGGCCGTGCACAGAAAATCAAGGAGACAACAGGTGCAGTGGACATGACCCTACCTCGGGGCACCTGCAGAAATCACCCTGGAAGGTTCTGTGATCACGGTCAGAGGTCTGCCCCTCAATCCAAGTCCGCTTGCAACACTTTAATTTCACCTGATAGGAGTCAGCAGGCTCAGGACGTCGTAAGAGACTAAAATCCCCAGCTGCTGTGCTCACAGTGACAGGGCACTTGCCTCAGACAACGGGCCACCCTCCTGCACTTAGGGACCTAAGTGACACCTCAAACTGAGACATACAGAAGAAACAAAAAGGGCCAAGAGCAGGTGGGGTTGAGGTCTCCCAGGACACAGACCACCCCACTCCTCTGTGCGTCCCACCTAATGTTTATTTTCCCCGAGGCCCAAATTGTGGAAGCAGGTGTCTGTCTGGATGCACTTGCCTCGCCCAGCAAACCTGCACTGCCCAGCTCCACCGCCCCAGCCGGCCCCGGGAAGGGGGCAAGCCTGCACTCTGGGGCCCTTCTCTAAAGCACCGCCCAGCCGCCCGGCCTCTCCCCTGCATCCCAGAGGAAATCGATCCTGCAAGCTGAATTTTTCAAGGAGTTGCAGGTTACACCCTCCCCGAGACAACAAAGGTTTCCTTTGAGTTAAACAATGTATGGCCAGACCAGAAGACGGAAGGTGACCACAGAAAAGGTGTTGCATTACAAGGCACAGGAAACCAGAAACCCTTCACCACCAATTCTCATTTTCCACGAATCTCTATCAAAAGACAGTGCAATGCCGTCCTGACAAATCAAGGCCCACACCGAGATGATCTGGCCGTGGCCAGAAGTCCACGGGGACATTCGATCTCGTCAGCCTGGAGAAACGATGGAAGGGGACCCCCCCCTCCCCCCCGCCCAGGAGCCACTGTTGTCAGTCTGTGTACATGTATGAAGAAACAGAAATTAAATGCTGGAATCAGATGCCCTGAGCTGCTATTCATCCAAGGGCTGTGTCTTTTACTCCTGCACATTAACATTTTCCCCCTAATGTTCTATCTTTCTGCCATATATAATTAATTTTAACAGCTTCTGCAACTTACCCCACAGGTTGTTGCTGTTTCTTTTAAACAGTATACTGCTGAGAAATTGATTTGTTTGCTCCGTGTGCAAGAAGAAACCACATTATGAAATATGTATAAATGTCACTGTTCGGGCTTGCTTCTCAGGATAAGTGCAGAAAAATGCCCCATTTTACCTCCTTACACAAGAGTCCACTCACAGGAGATAGTCTCACGTATCGCCCATGCGCCCACACACAAAACCCGATGAATTACGCAGCATTTTTCTTTTAAAACCTCCTATTTATCCTTAACTGGTACAAGTCTAGGGGAATTATCTTAATTGCTATGTAGAAGGAACGGATTGCAAAAGCATTCAGTCAACCAAGAAGACTTTATTTTTAACAGCATGGGGCCAGGTGGGAGTTGCCAAGTTTGCCAAAAATAAATGAATCAATCAATAAATAAATTAAATGCGTTCACATGGCGTTAAGTGGATGCCCGGGAAGAAGGAAGCCATGGGCAACGAGTCCTCCTTTCTGTTCCCAGTGAAAACGCTGGGCCTGGGGACTCGAGCATCGAGGGGATTCTCAGCCACCTCCTAAAAGGTTACTTTAGAAGAGGCAACCAATTCTCAGCTCCTTAAACAAGGATCAAAATCAGGATCCAGAAATTACATCATAGAAAAACCTGAGCGTAAGCAGGTTCTCCCGGTATCACGTGGGCTGTGCCAGGATACAGGCTTAGCAGGGCTCTGAGGTTTTGAGCTGCTGAGTTATTTCCTTAGCATCTGTAGCCGAGAGAGCTGCCGTGAGTTGAAAGTAATGCCCCTTTAAACTCGAATCTGGGCAAATCCCTCAAGCTTCAGTGAAGTAGTGTGTGTCCCTCCATGAAAACCAACGGACACTGCCCAAAACCAAGGCCATGTTTATTTAAAAAAAAAACAAAAAACCAAAAAACCTTAATGGGTTGAATGCATTCTAGCAGTAATAAAATCAGCAATGGCAACACATAGATGCTAAACAAAAATATTTACAGAAAGAAATAACCTTTTCCTCTGCTGTTAATCACACCCAAGAACACTTGATTAGAGAGACACCCAGCATTCTTTTCTTTTTTTTTTTTTTGAGACAGAGTGTTATACTCAGTTGCCCGGCTAAAGTGCCGTGGTATCAGCCTAGCTCACAACAACCTCAAACTCCTGGGCTCAAGCAATCCTCCTGCCTCAGCCTCCCGAGTAGCTGGGACTACAGGCATGCGCCACCATGCCCGGCTAATTTTTTCTATATATTTTTAGTTGGTCGATTAATTTCTTTCTATTTTTAGTAGAGACGGGGGTCTCGCTCTTGCTCAAGCTGGTTTCGAACTCCTGACCTCAAGCCACCCTCCCGCCTCGGCCTCCCAGAGTGCTGGGATTACAGGCGTGAGCCACCGCGCCCGGCCCAAGACCCAGCATTTTAACACAGAAAGTTCACCTCCCTGCCTGCTCGCTCCCACAGCGACACATACATCCCCACCCTGAAATCTGACAGTAAACAGAAAACGTCTCCTTCAACAGATAAGGAAGGCCCTCACCCTCTGCCATCACGTCCATCCACTCCTTCCCACTCTCCTCCCTCCAACACACACACACACTCCGAGCCTCAGGAAGTGACAGTGACCAGTCACTGACATTTTGCCTCTGGTTGTCCCATAAAACTGGGCTGACCAGGGGTGGAACAGGACTCCCGCTGGCCAGGCCTCTCCAGGGGGCCTCCTCTGCATATGTGAGTCCTACACACAGCCACAGCCTGGGGGCAGGAAGCACGCACAGAGTTCGCCCCCACTCTGGGCAGACCAAGTCCTATTCTCCCACATGCCTGGGGCAGGGACTGACCCTATTATAGCCTTAAGATGAACTCCCAAGAACATCAAAGACCCCAGGAAGTACTCCCCGACTACAAAAAGAATCCTGCAATACTGGCAGACCAAGTCCCACTGCTACAGTGTTTTTGAGAAGGCTCCCACCAGCAGGGGACCAGGAGAAACCTGAGTTGGGGGTACCCCATCAGTGTTGGAACGCCAGGTCTGACCGAAAGCCCCACCGTGCTGACAAGCAGCTCTGAGAGTTGAGATCTTCACAAACAAAATGCGGATCTTTGCCAAGATTGTAACAATCCTGGGAAGAGAGGTGAAGACGCCTGCATCTTCCAGCATGCTGTGCTGAGTGGTGGCACAACTTGCCAACCCCACCAGGAGCCTGTGCCCGTCCACTCTCCAGAGCCCCGCTGAGACCCACACCCTGCACCCAAGCAGGGCCCTCCAGCAAGAGCACGGCTGCACAGGGACCCACGCTGGCTGGGAACCCCTGGACGTACATGCAGGCTCGCTCAGTCTGGACACATGGGTGACACAGCTGTCTCACCCTCTTTGCAAATCGACTCTGAGCAGGCCTGGCAGCCTGGGTGGGGCGGAAGGTGGAGAACACTAAGGCGACGGAAAACCAAACTCCCTGCGAGAAGTTGGGGGATTGTCCCCTGCGTGATTCCAGACCACCAGAGACTTTTAAAACCAAAAAGAAGAGGACAGGGCTGGACAATCTCTCTAGTCCTACTCAGGAAGCCACACAAGGATTTAGAGATTCTCAGGAGAAAAGAACAAAGGCGTAATGGACACCTGGCATTTACTGTAGGCGGCTGAGAGTGGCTCCCGTGTGCTTGGCCTCCCAGGGACGACTCCGTCCCGAAGGCTCAGGAATGAGCAAGAGTCCAGCGGGGACCCCTCCTCCCCTCCAGAGGGCTGGCTAAAGCTCCACCAGCATCTTCGCCGCCACCCCCATCTCAGCCTCCTGGCTGCTTCTCACCTAGAGAGTCCCCCCGGCCCATCCCTCCAGACCAAAGGCCCCTTCCTCTGGCTTGTGGTTTCCCACGCTGGCAGTCTCGCCTATGGCCTAGAAAAGGGAGCAGGGTCACACGTCCCCAGCAGAGGCCAGCTGCGACCAGAGAGTCTATGTACAGTAGATACCTCCACCACCCAGCAACCAGCGACAAGCAGGGTTTAGGGCGTTTATTTCTAGTGTAAGTCAATACTTTCCCTTCTGTTTTTCATGGAAGAAAGGTCCCTGTCCTGCTAGGAACAGGCCAGAGACCCTGTGACGAGGGAGATGGCCTCACCTAGCACAGCTGGCCTGCCACAGCCACACCCCGCCCGGCCTGGGTCCAAGGCAGGTCCTCCTCCACCGGCCAGCACATCGAGGTACCAGCGCCCCGTCACCCTACACTGCCTTTCCCAGGGGACTTATTAGACAGGTCAAGCTTCTACGTCATTACTGCAATCGGTCAAAACTCATAATGTAGCAAGTGTGGCCGCCAGGCACACTGTCTCGCTTCGTGAAACCACAGCCACCGAGAGTGACTCCATCATCTCACATAATAAAAGCTAAGAGCTTTGATTTGCACTTCTACTCATTTACAGGCATTTAACCAAAAGTACTTCTTCTTCCGTGACACTTCTGTTAAAATTACAAGATGACTGGGTGCTGCTACAAGTATTAATGCTTAATAACAAAGTGGTACAAGAAAAACCATGACTCGGCTGGAGTGTACAGAAGCAGCCAGCAAGCCTCGTGGCGTGGCGTATGGGGTTTTCAACGTAACAGGCGGCAACATACAGAACAGATAGCAAAAGCAGGACAAATGCAACAGATCTAAATGTAGCACGCCTTTATTCACTCTTAATGAGAAAGGGAGCCTCTTTGGGAGGTGAAAGCCAAAGTGTTTGATGGGAAGTTATTAACAAAAGGAGGCCACAAAGCAAAATATCAACTCTAGTACAACAAGAATAGAATGCTTTTTTAAATCAGGACACGTTCGAAAACACCAAGATGACAAAAACGACGTATAAATGGTTCTAGTGTCTCACGGGTTTGCCACCACCTTTGATGGAGTTGCATGTTTTTCGCCTACTTCCTTCTCTCCTGCTAACATTTAAAACGATCTGTCTAAACCAGAGATCTCAACAGGTGAGATCAACATGTGGTCCTTCCTTTACTTTGGCTACAATCCAACGTGACCCCTTACACGTTGCTGTGGGTGCCACAGAGTAGAAAAGTTCCACGAGCAAACACATGCTTTCTGGGGACACGTGCAGACTTCTTCCCCATGCCCCCAGCCCCCGAGCACCTGTGAGTGTGGTCAGGGCAGAAGCCTAATCCTGGTGCTGAGGAACAGCCAGGCCAACAGGGCCAAAGTCGATGTGGGCGTGGGCTGGAGACACCACCCGGCAGCGCCACACAACAGTGGCCATGCCCCAGTGACGGACAACTCCAGTACTACGCACAGTCTCTTAAGCTCTTCCCAAGCGCTATAAAAAGTATGCCAAAAATATAGGGATGGTGGGAACCCCCACACAAGGCTAAGTGTCTGAGCACACTCGGCACTCAGGAAACATTTGCTAACGGGAAGTGTGCTGCAATTTCATTCTGATCCTGGATGCATTTGTAGAATGCTAACTCATCTGAGACGGAGACTATTGCTAAACAGGATCCCAGAGTGGTTCCAATTATTAGGTTGAATCAAATGAAAATGCCATTATTCAACCACTTTTTATATTTAAAAGATCCATTTCACCCATACACACATCCTTATCTTTAGAGGAAGCGATCTTCCAACCCTGAAATGAGTCTATAAATTGTGCCAGGCGTCGCTCTGCAGTTTTGTTTACACGGCGGACACTCCCCCAGGCCAGTGAGACGCGATCCCTACCTGGGAGAATGAGCTCTGGCATCAGACGCCGCCTGTTCCTGCACACGGAACCGGACCCCCGTGGAAACATCACCACGACCCACCGAAATGTCTTCAGACACGGCACCCAGTACTGGAACTTCAGGCCCACGGTGACTCTGGTCGGCCCGAGAACCCAGGCAGACTCTCGCACACGGGTCTCCAGAACGGGCGAGAGCCAGAAGCGCTTCGCTTCTTTCAACGCTGGCCGGAAGGCAGAACTGGATGCGGTCGGCAGCGACCATCGTGACTTCCCTCATGTTTCCGTCCCAGAAGGTTCAACAATACTTCCAGTGTCTCCTCCTCCCCAACGTCAAGATCCTGCACTGTTTAGAGATCCCCGAGGGGCTCCTATGAGTAGCAACTGGATCTGAACTTCCTGTTCCGCTGTGGCCTTTTGCCCCATCAGAGCGCCGCTGGGAAAGGTGTCTGAATGTCTACAGCAAATTAAATCTTAAGTGCTGGGGGGTCCTGGGGACCATCCTGGTCCACATGTTCATAAGGCAGGCTCCTAAGCGCCCAGAGAAAAGGCTACTTGCCCGAGGTCATCAAGCTCTGCAGGGTTAGGTTTGGGGCAGCTGCCTCAGTTTCCCCGGCTGACCCTGCTTTATGGGAAAAGTGAGGGAAACACAGTGCCCCATTCCTCGTCTACAGCCTACTTGCTGCTTGGGTCCAGGCTGTGACTCAGCTTGCCCCCCCCCCCCCAAGGCGGTCACCCATGGTGCCCCCTGAGGAACACTGGACCCTAAGTGTCTGTCTGCCTCCAGCAACCCAGGAGGCCAGGCCTGGGGCCCAGGGGTGACCGTCACCTCTCTCAGCAGCCAACGCCAGTCCCCTGACGTCTGTCTGGGGGCCTGAGAAGGTGAGACAGAAAGGACGTGCAGTAAATCTGCTCACAATTTTTGTTTGTTTTTGAAAGACGACGTTACAATAGCTCACAGAGAAACTTTTTTTTTTTAAATCGAGGTAATGATCGATCCCATCCGATTGCTACTTCAAGACTTTGATACGATCCAGGTTTTGAGAAAGTGGCCAAAGGGATGTTAAAACCACCAGACTCAGAACCCCAGCGGCTAAAGGACTGCATTTTATCAATCGATGTTCCCAACCACGCTCCAAATGAGTGCTCCCGCAGCCCACGCCCACATTCCCAATCAACTCCCCCAGAAAAAAACCATCATATGTTCAAGACATCCTAGAGGTTGGTAGCTCTAAAAAAAAATCCAAGCTGATTAAAGAGGTGCCAGCATCAGCAAGCTGCTTCCTTTCCAAAGACGTCCATCTACCATTTTACGACTGACTTGGGGTGCCGTGAGCCTATTTCTCTAATTCATTTTTATTCTTTTTAATTAATACGTCGAGAAGTCCTAACACTATTTGCATTCTGACTTGAGTTTCCTTGTAGTATAATTTCCGTTGACTTATCTCTATAGCGGCAGCAGCAGCAGCAGCAGCAGCAGCAAAAATCACTTTACACTGAACTATATTGCTTCAGAGTTAATTACATGTATTTTGCTTTTGATAAATGAAAATACCAGATGCAATTAATTGAAAGACAATCAATACGGTCCTGCTATTAGACATCCCAGTGAAACATCCAGAGGCTGTGGGTGACCCATAGTCATCAACTAATTGAAAACACATTCCAAAGGGGATCTAAGAAAACTGAACTTTACCTGGAGATATTTTACAATCACTCACCAGTATAAATCTGTCCACAAACTCTATAGTTCACACGATGGGCTGTCCGTCTTTTTAAGGAAATACAGCTTCATTGGTTCAAAACCATTTAAGGTGATGAAACCCTGAAAGCAAAATGAATCGAGTCAGTGAAGTTGAAGCAATGATTTTTTTTTTTGTTTACATCTAGCCATCCTTTAATTGCATTTTTTCCAATGCCTTCGATTGGAAAAGCTACCAGAGGTTATTAAATGGTTTCATTAAAAATACTATTTGTCTTGCTTTAGTCACACACCAGATCAAATTAAACAGCAGAGCACCAGAACAAATGAACCCTTTCCATCTATTCTGACACAAAGCCAAGTGTGCAAAACCAGAAGGTGATATTGTGTCATCACTGTGAAAATGTCATTTAGCTCTACAGCTCCGAGAGGCAAGCAAAGGGACACAATAATCGATACCTTCAAGCAAAAAGTACTACCAACTGTTTTGAGAAATATGGAATTATAAAGTGCAATTCATAAGCCCATGGTTTATAAGTGCTATTAGCATAAATGCTGACAACTGTTAATCTACTGTAACTCTGATTAACGGCTGCAGTTGTCCATTAATAGAAGGCATTTTAACTTACTACTGAAATTGATTACTCAGTTAAGAATTCAATCCTAATGTTCAATAAAATTGCACTTTCTTGGCAAATGCAATATGAAATGAGGTGATGCATTAAACAGCACTCACATTTATTTTACTCTACACAGAATAAAGAGGAAATATATGGTACCATCCACGTCACCTGAACCACTTCCTAGAAACACAGAGCCACGAGGAGGGCAGGCAGAAGTTACTCCTTCTGCGGCTGAGGGAGAAGGCACACACCTGGGCGGCAGGCATGTCCAGGTGTCTTCTCTATGGTTAAGCCAGGAAGAAAAGATGGAATTCCAGCACTGGAGTTGCTATGCAACTGGCATGTCCACGGAGTAAGGGGGCCTTTCTCAGGCCCCAAGAGGAAGGAGAGGGGTGCGCCTTAGAGACCACTGCAGTTTCCTATCCGACCCGCCAGCCAGGATTCAAAAGGGTAGATGAATGCACAGAAAGGCAGGAAATTACTGTAACCAGCTTCCCAGCCACACTCTGGTTTTCAAACCATGCAAACCTTAGGAAGCTGTAGATCCCTAAACACAGTTCTCTCCCTGTTTAATTAGCAGCGGGGCCCATCTCTTAGGACCCGATCCTGCGACAGGCGTTCTCTGGCACGATTACGTAGCATTTCATGAAGAACCACCGAACCTTCCAAGGCGGGGGTCCTCAAACTTTTTAAACAGGGGCCCAGTTCACTGTCCCTCAGACTCTCGGAGGCCCAGACCGTTGGAGGGCCAGTTTTAAAAAAACTGTTTCCTAAACCTTGCTAAAAAAAATTTAAAAAATAAAAAAGAGAGAAAATAAAATTAAAGAAAAAAAATATGAACAAACTCCTATGCACACTGCACATATCTTATTTTGAAGTAAAAAAACAAACAGGCAAAAACACCCGCATGAGGCCCGAGGGCCGTAGTTTGAGGACGCCTGTCCAAGTCCTCCACTCCCTGTTCAAAAGAAGACCTGGCTCCTGCGTTCTCTCTACTTAATTGAACAAAGCAGAGCCCGAGCCCTCCCGACAACCACCTCCTACTTCACAAGGAGAACCCAGTCAATGCCAGGAAGGATTCTGAAGAATAACTACTCCAGAGAAGGGTGGTCATGGTTGTAGTCAGGGTTACCACATACCCAAGGTCAAGGAGTAATTCACTCCCAGCTGCACTCCCACTCCTCGATGTAACACAAACCTTGCAATTTAATTTAAGGAAGTAGGAGTGAGGATGTAGACATCCCAGCCTCAAGCCTTTCAGTAGTCCCAAGCCTATGATGACACAAGCATCTACTACAGCCAAGAAACTATCCTTTGGAAGAGGCAGAGCTTGTCTGGCAAACTCCTATCCACCTTTAAAACCCATCTCCTAGGTATCTGTTGTAGCACCTTCCCTGCTCTGGAAGTCAGGCTGCTACAAACCGTGCCCACCTCCAAGTCTCTTAAATGTTAGACACTTTGATCACATTTTACTCATCTCAAACATAATAGGAATCAAATATTTAATTAACTGCGTGCGATACCGAACTTACATTCCCTGTCTGTCGTTTGTATCAGTAGGGCCATGGGCTTCCTTTTTCTTTCTATTGCCAATGCTTTGCACAGTGCACATGCGAATGTTTAAGGATACAATACACATGAAAACAGAATTATCAAAGAAAATAAGGAAACTGTATATGTCTTTAGGAAGTAGACCTTTTTGGAAAGGCAAGAGGGAAGGAAAAGAACTGGAGAGGTAGAACTTTGCAATGTCTACAACATCACTTCTTGGTTTTGAACCAAAGTCTAAAGACAAACACGGTAACATGTTACCACCTACCTAATCTTGGTGGTGGGTACAGAATCTTAATCTGAAATACTTTAGAGTAGAATGAATTAAACAGGGAACAGATAACTCTGCTTTATAGAAGGCCTCACAGAGGAGGTGACATTTCGTGGAATTTCGAGCTGGGAGCTTGGGAGAGCCTGCAGACTGTCACAGTGCACAGTGACAGCTTATTTAGTAGATTAGGAACGTTAACAGGCTCGGAAGACTGTCAGAATCTTTAAAGCAAGTGCCCATTACTTGAAGGTCGAAAGAAGTGCTTAAAAAAGACTGGAGCTACAGAAAAGCTAAAAATTCAAAACTACTTGTTTCAGCAGATACTTGCTGACAGCGTGGCGTGGAATAGCGCCCCGAGGATGCGCCAGGGGAAATTTTCTTGGCGGCATTTCTCTAAGAACTTCCAGGAGTACACAGTAAGACTCAGAAATGACTTATCTGATTAAAATCACCACCGATCTTAAACCAGCAACCGCAGAAGCCAAAGCGGGCTCAGCATGGAAACGGCAGTCAGCACGCCCACCACCTCCAAGTTCACCTGGCTGCTTCTGGCCAGAGAGAGGAGCCCTATTTTTGGTCTGTACCATCAGCCTGGGTGAATCTACTGAGCATCCCTTGGCAAACGTGCTCCGCCCACAGCTGACGACAAGGAGGGGTGCGAGTGCACACATCACAGGCGGGAACAGCCGCACACCCAGAGCTGGAAAGAGCAGGAACCTGGCAAGGCGCGGTGGCTCACGCCTGTAACCCTAGCACTCTGGGAGGCCAAGGCGGGAGGATCGTTGGAACTCAGAAGTTCGAGACCAGCCTGAGCAAGAGCGAGACCCCGTCTCTACTAAAAATAGAAAGAAATTAGCTGGACAACTAAAAATATATAGAAAAAATTAGCCGGGCATGGTGGCGCATGCCTGTAGTCCCAGCTACTCGGGAGGCTGAGGTAGGAGGATCCCTTGAGCCCAGGAGTTTGAGGTTGCTGTGAGCTAGGCTGACACCATGACACTCTAGCCCGGGCAACAGAGTGAGACTCTGTCTCAAGAAAAAAAAGAGAGTAGGAACCAGGCTTCAAGTCCACTGGTTGTTGGGTTTCCACCTAGAGCAAATTTACAATTCAGGACACGTAGCCTGGAGGGCCCCCTCCCCTTGGGTTTTCAGTCGGGCACATGAAAAGTCAGGCTTATGAAAATTACATTTTAGGTCTACAGTGAACAAGTCTTACTTTTCTGTAACTGAATGAGACTGCACTTTGAAAAGCCTGCAAAGAGCTCTAGAGGCTCTGCCCTGGCTCGTGTCAGGAGGATGGGTCCTGCCTGTGCCTTGCACGGCACGGAAGGGGCAGCCCCTCCACCACCCGAACTGCAGAGGGAAGACAGGTGCTGGCAGCTCAGCCTGGGCTCCCGGCGCCAGCATCCCACCTGCTGTCAGCAACACCTACTGAACAAAGTGCCCACTCACCTGCACTGACTCTGCATGAATTATTTCTAACACTGCTTCTGCCATCCAAGGCTTCCGTGTGCCAGCTCTTGTCAGCACGTGGGGCCTTCCTGAACCCCACCTGGACTCTCTGCTCTGGCTGACTGACCCCTGGGTCGTCTAGGCTTTGCAATATCCATCTACGTCCTGCTGCCACCCACCCCTCCTAAGGCTGGCCCTGTGACTGGGTCATGCTGGCTGGTGAGCAGAACCACAGCTCAGCGTGGGCAGTTACCAGGAGAAAAAGAAAGGCCCTAATGGGGCCGCCGTGCTCAGAGGTGGGAAGCCCCAGCACTTGGGAAAGCCTCATGCGAAACCTACTCCTGGCGCCCACAAGCCTGGCTGCACGTGGGGAGACCCCACGGCACGCTGCGTGCCTCACGGTTCCAGGGGGCCCACTGACATCTACAGCTTAAAACCGAGAACCAGAAAGTGTCCACAAAATCATCAAAAACAATCACGTATCTGCCGCAAGTAGAGGGCTCGGGGCAAAGACAGGGTAAGAACACCCGGTTGGCAACAATCACTCAACAGGTCAGGTGACCTCGCTGAGACTCAGTGTCCTGCCTGTGACAGCAAGGTGACACATCTACCATCACAGGTGATCGGCCCTTTGAAATAGAGAAGCCATGGAAGGTTCATCCCAAGCACTCATTTAAATGCCAGTCCTCATAAGGCTCAATGCATGACTCCGCGTCTTCTAAGAAACTCATCTCTGCCCAAGTCGTGAGATAAATAGTTGGTACTTGGCACAAGAATCTAATACTCCTAACTCCTGTCAAGGTCACAACGGAAGACAGACTCCACAAGCAGTCCTCCCTCCAAATGTGGCCTCGCCCTCCCGGGGTAAGGCTGTGCTCGGGCAAGTTCAGAGGGACTGGAAGAACCATCCAGAGTTCTGCATTTCTGCCCCAAGTGAAGGGTATGTTACCAGGTCAACAACTGTGTATGTGGTGGCGTGGGGGGAGGGACAGCCTTCAACCCCAAAGTACCATCCCCCAGCCCACCACGAACACCTAGGCTGCCTCAGAGCCCCATCCTCTCTGGACTGGATGCATTACCAACCGTGACCTCAAACCCCCAGATGCTTTCGACAGGGATTTACTGAGCACCTAGTAGGTGCCAAGGACCACGCCTGCCCTGGAAACCAAGGAGCAGACAGGAACCTGGCCCCTGCCTTACCGCTGCTGTCCCAACCATGGGGAGACTGTGCCAGGGACACAAGTGCCACTCAAACTCTGGGCTCGAGTCTTCTCCACCTGTCCCAACGTGGGGGTCCACCAAGCACTGTGGCTGGCCCCAAGTTCCCTGCGTGTGGCTGTTAAGGTGACTGCCCTCCGTCTGCTGCACACACACTCTCCTGGCACCCATGCTGCTGCCTATCTCCTCAAAACAGGCCATCGTTATCAATTCCACAGCTGAGCCCTGTGAGCTCATCACAGGAGTACCCCAGGAAACGTCAGTCTGTCCACAGCTAGAAGGCCCCGCCCTACTTCCCACATGTGCCCCAGGGCCAGACAGCCCCTCAGAAGGAGAGGGGGGGTGCCCTGGGGCTGCTGCAAGTGGGACCCCGGAAGCAGAGACTGAGCCACAGCTCTGGGGCTCACCCCCACCCTGCCGCGGCTTTGGATGCAGCCCAGGGACCCCAGCGAAAGCCCTCTCTTTTGCTAGCCTGGGACCCCAGCGCAAGCCCTCTCTTTTGCTAGCCTGACACTTGCCACAGTGCCACCACACTCTTCTGGGGTGCCTGTGTAAGAAGGGAGTGACTCTCAGTGATGAGGCCACACTGGGGACACATGGCTGTCTCCTAGTCTCTGGAAGGGTGTGGAAAGTGGGTGCCAGGGGCTTCCCCGCATATCCACAGCAGGTCCTCAACTGTTTCAAGGTCAAGGGCGCTGGTCAAGGAAGAGTCTGAGGCAGAAGTTCATAAAGAAGCTCTGACCCCTAAAACTGACCTGCTATTTCAGCGTTAAGTCTCTCTGGCCGGACCGATGGACACAAGCACGAAGCAGGGTGGGTGGCAGTAGATGAGGCCAAGAGAAACGGCACCAGGTGTTCCAGAAAGACAGAGAAGGCACAGGCTCCCCACCCTAGCCACCTCAGCAGGGAGGTGCCACCTGCATGCTCCCCACCCCTCACCTGGCCCCGCTCTTCAGGTCACAGTGAGGGTGTGCAGTGCACAAGCCACAGCACGAGTGGGTCTAGGCGGCCACCGCTGACTGTGCGGGGAGAAGTCCTGTGCAGGCCTGGGGGGCTGCTGGGGTGCAAACGGGCATCTCGGAGCAAACGGCAGGTAACAGGGCGGGCAGCTGCAGGGATGCGCCCTCTCCCCGCCTCAGTCCCTGCCACCTGTTTGATCTGCCCTTTAACCAACACCCGGCTGCCACAGCATAGCACAGCCCCACGCTGCCTGGCACGAGGTCCCCTCCCCCCGTTAATTTTGCCCCCGACCAGCCTCCACAATGAAGCCACCCCACCAAAGCCCGAGCCTGCTGGGCGTGAAGCAGCTGGTACGGCTGTCACATGGGAAAAACCAAGAAAACGACAATGTCCACGAAGAGCAAAGTGTGTGGCACACACCCTGCAGGACCGAACATTAACACGGTGCGTCTGAGACATTGTCACTCCAGCACGGCCACATTATTCCTTCCCAGGATTCGATTCCACTAACTATTGCCTAGTAAATAAATAAACCATATTAATTAGCTTTGAAACAATTATCCTTTATTCGGGAGGAAGAAAAAAAACCACACTGAAAGCTAATTCTTTCCATGCCCCCATACGGCCTTGCGGGCATCAAGGCGCTTAAGGTCAAATCAACACTTCGTTAGGACCCCCGAAGTCCAAGAGCCCCGACTTCAAGAGGAAAAACGCCCTCCAGGCAGAAACTTCACATACACGGTCTTTGTCACAGTGTTTATGGAAATTTTATAATATTAAATACATTCAGCTGGTTTTAAGTTTTAAGAATGTGAAAAAGCCCAACAGCCAAGATTTTAGAACTCTTGTCTTCAAATATAAGGACAGCCAGTGGAAAACTGTAAGGGAAGTCTTGGAACTCTGCCACTTTTTAAAGGAAAATAAAATAGGATATTTTCCCAGTGTTGTCTCAGATGTAGTCAATTAATTTGTCCGTTCCTCTGCTCTTTCAGCTTTTGACTTTTGGACACCGCAGCACCGACAGGCTTGGGACAAGGTGGGGGATGGGGGGGTGCCCTGGCAGCAGTGGCAGTGGCTTTGGGGCTTCAACCCTCTAGCAGCGCTCCATCCTGAGCGGCTCGGCTCGGGGTGGAGAAACAAACAAGGGCGTGAGAACGCCAGATGGGAGGGCTTGGCAACCGCTGGAGGAAGGAACATGGAAAGCAAATTGATAAATGGGTGCTGTGGATCGGGGCTGGTGCAGGCCAAGTTTTGAAAGGAGAGAAAAAAAAGTCGATCTATGAGCAGCAACCCACACAACGACGTCATTTTGTGGATTCAAGCTGTGTTCCCACACCCAAAACTGCCCAGCTGGCCGTGGAAGCCAAGGCAGCTGCTGGGAGCAATGTGACCACAGGCTCATGGGGGCCTGGCGGGACCCCCTCGCATCTGCACACCACGGGCCCATTCACGGATAAGCCGTGAGACCGCCTCGGCTCGAAGACCAGGGCGGTGGGAGGGAAGAGCTTGCTCGAGGGCCAGGATCCCCGTGAAATCAGCCCAGCTCAGAGGAAGCCTGGCCCTGAGGTCTCAGCAGAACTTACAGGCCCTTCCAGGAAACCCAGCGACAAATGTCAAACCCACCTCCCCAATGAGACACACGCTTGAAGGTGTCTCATCTCCGGCCTTTCGGGGTTCCAAACTGTAACTGAACAACCAAGCTGCTGCAGAGTGAGATGGTCTAGAGCCTGCTGCAAGGAGTACAAATAGGAGATGGCTCAAGTAAGAGCAGATCCAGGGGCCCAGTTGGTGGCAACTTATTAGCCGACCGGGCACCCAACAATAGAAGGCTCTGGTCTCCTGTCTCCCTGGTCAGGTGGAGGGGGTGGGTAGGAGAGGAGTTTTGTGGGCTCCTTTCCAGTGCGACTTTCCACCAGGCACCCCCTGGACACCAGCCTGACGAGCTCATGGTCAGCAGAGGGCTTTCCAGATGATCAGAGCACAAACCCACTGTGCAGAGACAGAACCTCCACGCTGACGGGCTTTGACGCAAGACGCACCGAGGCAAAAGTGCAAAAAGCAGGTTGCTCTCTGCTCTGAAGAGCCAGAAAGGCCAGGGCCCCTCCCCCACCACCGGAGAGGGAGGAGTGGGCACCTTTTCTGAAAACTGGACATTCCATGCCCTATTCCACCCCAGCCAGGGGAATGATGAAAAAAGTGGTCAAGATTTACATAAGAATGAGAAAGGACAACATGCCAAGAAAACAAAAGATCTGGACGACTGTCTCTCCTGAAAGCTTATAGCGCCATACAGGTGTCATGTTATACCTACATATTGTACCTGTATCCCAACAGATTATATATTTACTAAAAGTATTTCAAAATATTTAAAGACGCAGGGAAAAATACTTGTAGGTCAAATGGAAAGATGAAATACAAAACACTTAATTTTCAAATCTTATTTATCTTTGATTTTAAAACATTCTTCAGTGATTTCATTTTTAGTATATACATATATGCATGCATAAGAGACAGAAAATATATCCAGAGTGTTAAGTTATTTCTCCACGCTAAGATTTAAAATGATGTTTAAAATGTATAAGCATATCATTTATTTTTCATTTTCTTCATACTTTCCTGTACTTTTCCATTTTCTGCAAGGAACATGCTTTTCTACAATCTGGGAAATGCCGTGGGCTCCTGTGTTGGGAGGGACAGAGCGGAAGCTGGGAAGAGAGAAGAAGGGAGCTGCCCTGGCCTTGAACTGCGGCCACAGCAACAGTGAAACATGGCTCCACTCAGGACATGAGTCCCTAAAGTAATTGCTGCACTACCAACGTGGATTTTGAAGGAAGTCAAATGTTTCTCCACCCTCATGCAAGTTCATTCCACCAAAGGATATACACCCCCTTGGGGCTATATCCATGCAGAAGTATGAATTCCGGCAGCCAACCAACCTGGGAGATGGTGGGGAGGGGTGGGGGGGAGAAACCGTGGGACCCCTTGCCCAGTGTGTGGGGCTGATAATCTGCCCCCCACCCCACCAGAGGACAGGCACAGCCCTGGGCTCAGGCAACGGAGACTTCTGGGTAGGCTCCGGCCAAGTTCTTGGCCAAAGATTACAATGCAGCAGAATGAGCAGGAAGAAGCATTAAAAAAAAAAGCAATGATGTGAGAATCAAATGACCCAAGTCCACAATCCCTGAAAAATTACTTTCAAGAGTGACCAGCTTTACATATCAACGTTACTGATCAACAGGCTACACGCGGAATACTGACTGGGAAAATGAAGCTGGTAAAATTAACCGGCCAGGTATCGGCCCCTCGGCCCCTGGCTCTCCCACCTCACCTGCACCCCACCCCTTTCTGTATCCCCAGAGGCATTTGTTGGGCTGCCAGTTTTGTAACTGGTTTAGATGGTCAGTTCACCGAGAGCAGAGACAGAATCCAAGCTTTATCCTGGAGAACTCGGAGACCCACCAACGTAAGGAGCGCTTGGGTGAGGCTTTGGGCAGGCAGGAAGTTACCTCCCCCACACTTTCTCTTCCTCACTGGGGAGTCCTGGGTGTGGCCACCTGGACCTCCCTTGTGATCCCTGGGTGTGGCCACCTGGACCTCCCTTGTGGGGCTGGGGCGGGAAGCACAGGCAAAGTCCTCAGCAGGGTGCCTGGCACGCTGGAAACACCCAAATATTAGCTGTATCACGTAACAAAAGCAGTGCTAACACAGCTAGAATCCACAGCCCTGGAAAGGAACAAGGCCTGAAGGAAATTGGGTTATATTTTCTTTCAAAATTAAGAACCCCAAACTCCCCAACATTGGGGGAAGATTTAAATTTAAAATGAAGAACATCACTGCCATTAAAGGGAGCAGCTGCCATACCTACAACATAAAACTACTACTCATTTTTCAGAGATTGTACCTCTAAAAATCCATTACCTCTGGGAGGCCCAGGTGGGAGGATCGCTTGAGGTCAGGAGTTCGAGACCAGCCTGAGCAAGAGCGTGAGACCCTGTCTCTACCAAAACCAGGAAAAATTAGCCAGGCGTGGTGGTGTGCGCCTGTAGTCCCAGCTACTGGAGAATGAGACAGGAGGATGGCATGGCCCCAGGAGTTTGAGGTTGCAGTGAGCTAGGCTGATGCCACTGCACTCCAGCCAGGGGTGACAGTGAGACTCTGTCAAACATAAGTAAATAATCCACTTGCAAGTCTGGGTATGTCACAGAGAAGAGCATCAAGAAACTCTGCAAATACAGACTTAAATGAAGTACCCAAATATTGAACTAAGGGTAAATCCATGGGTCATGACATTATTTCCCCTGGAAGCAACAGATTTCACTTTTTAGAACAAATGGCAGTGCCAAATGAGTACCACGACAACCAGAAATGGGGAAACTGAAGCCCAGGTCCCCCAGCCCATCAGCAATAAAGGGACCATCTGCCTCGATTCAGTCCTTTCCACTCCCCGTCCCCAACACACACGAGAAACAAGTCACAGTGGCGCAGGCCCTCCTAAAGGCCCACGACAGGACGCCGGCCCCTTCACACCTGACCGAAGTGAGTCCAGACCACGCAGGTGCAGTGGTCCTGGCTGCACACGATGCGCCTGTCGCTCAGAGGAATCCAGGACAGGGAGAGAGAAGCCAAAGGTCAGATTGGCCCCTGTCCCACCGCACCGTGGTCCTGTGAACCCATCCCGAGCACCCCGTGACTTTCCAGGGCTGGCTCCTCAAAGAGCAAACAGCACTGCCTACAACCAGCAGCAGGGCTGGCTTACCCATCTTGATTCAGGGGAAAAAAAGAACTGCGGAGTTTCTAAAAGGCATGCAAATATTATCTGTTGATTCATGTGCATCAAGTAACTAACATGGGGATGTTGAACTAACTTACACACATACGTAATTACTCAGTTGCATCTCATTAGTTTTCTAAAGCACAACCTTTTAGCATGGATGTTCACAAGAGTAGCAGTTCACAAGTGCTGTTATCACTCACTTGATGAACGTACACACATACATATGCACGTTCATCATGCAACCCAAGCGTGCTCTCTGAAAGAATGACAGCTCCAAATTTGCAGGGTAAAATTACATTCTCGAGACTCATAATTCTACAGTTCTAACTAAAGCACGCCAAAGCCAAGTAGGTGTGCAAGGCTTCCTCCTAGAGAAATCGCGCTGGCACCACTTTACCTTGCTCAGGGCATCGAGCCCCCGTCCCATCTATCATTCCCAGAGATGAGCACCAATAAACAAAACCTCGGGAACTCAACAGGCCTTTATCTCAAGTGTTGTTTCTGCACATATTTCAGTGAAAGTGCACTGTGCAAAAATCTCCCAACACAGATGAACAAAACCTGCAAGGTGAAGGGAGCTCTCAGTGCTGGTTTCCAAAACCAGTCCGACTACTATGGTACAGAAGTTACTGCGGAACATCACCGCACAGTCAACTGCTGAGAAATGAGACAAGGCACGTGGAGGCCGTGGAGATGCCCAGCTCCACCCACGCCAAGCAAGCCAGGGTCTCATAACTCCCAGGTTTCCATGACGGGTCCTCTTACCGGGTATTCTGGTCTAAGACTGGGTCAAAAATCTTTGGAGTCAACACACAAGACACAAACCAGTGATACATGCAGCAACTTGAACAACTCTCAGAGGGAATTAAGTTGAGTGAAAAAGCCCAATCCCCAGAGGCTACATGCTGTATGATTCCATTTATATAACATTCTTAAATGACAAAATGATAAAGATGGAGAACAGATTAGTGGCTGCCAGGCTGAGAGACCAGGAAGAGGGCAGGACACTCCAACTCCAGAACTGCCTTTGAGCTGGTTCTTGGAAGCTGGTCAGTCCCATGTACAACCACGTGCACCAGCTGTGAGTGACAGCAGGGAACCATCCTGGCCACCTGACAGGGATGTGGCTATAAGAGGGCAAGGTGTTGGCGGGGGTGTTCTTGGGGTGGTGCATGCAGGAACCTGCACGTGTGATGAACTACATAGAACCAAACACACACCCAGAGGAGCGTATGCAACGCTGGGGAACGCTGAAGAGTATCCATGGATTGCACCAACACCAACTTCCTGGCTGTGTTACTGTTACTATAGTTTCGCATGATGCTACCACTGGCAGAGACTAAGAAAAGGTTCCTGGGATCTCCCTGCATGACTTGTCTTCTTAAAACTGCATGAGACTCTACCGTCACTTTAAAACGAAAAGTTTAATTTTAAAAATAACACAGGTTTGCCCTATTTTTGGTTTTTTTATTTGTGTGTATAGTTTGGCTCACGCTGACCAATAAGTGGGGGGGGGGGGGCGATTCCTTCCTTTTTAAAGGGATCGGTGGTTACAAGAAGAGGCCATGAGGAGCCAGCTCTGCCGACACTACCCAGGCACTGAAGTGGGGTTGGTGTCCTCTGGCTCCCAGGGGCCCAGGAGAGCGTCCCGTCTCTCCGAGAGCCGCGGCTCCCAGCTCCTGACCTTCTCCCGCTGGCAGAGATGCTGGCACTTCCTTGCACGCGTCAGCAGGACTGACTGGCTTGCTCTCCCCCCAGGTGCTGCCAGCCGCCCGGGGGCCCCCCAGGCCACCCCCGACAGAGGGCGCCTGCCCTGGAGGAGCAGCCCCGGAGGGGACAGAGAAACCCAGCCCCTGGAGTGGCTCAGTGCTGGGCAAGCGGGCCACTCCGGTGGGCGACTCGCTGACGCAGCCTGGCTACATCTGGCTACATCGAAACTGCAGGCAGCAGGCGGGAACAGGCCAAGACCGAGACTGTCCTCGGCTGACACACAGGGTTGTACGCTGGGCTGGCCGCCTTCCAACACCCAGCTCCCTCAAAGAAACTTCTGGAGCTGGAGCGTGCTAGCAGACCGCCAGGGTCAGGCAAGACCCAGAGCTACGCCCTGCTTCTCCAGCAGCCGGGGACCTTGCTGGTGCCCTCCAACTCCACATCGGCCTTTTGTGTCGGGCGATAGGTCTTTGTGGCACTGTGTCTGTCCCCAGCTCCCTGTGGCCTCCCTTTTAAGGAGAGCTGGCACACTCACTGCTCACACTCCCAGTAGCTCCCTGCTGATTCAAAGAATCCAAAAGAAGAAAATTACAGGAGCATCTTTGCCGTTTCTGCCTTTATTATCTTCAGGGTTATGCTTTTTTCCCCCAGTTCATTCGGCGGGAGTTTCTCCTTACTCTCAGCAACAGAAATGAAAGTACCTCCTGTGCCCAGAACGTACCACTAGGTACACGCGTGTAGATAAAAAAAATTTCAATAATAGTACTCCTTTTTCAGATTCTAGAAACACTTAAATAGCCATTGACTCAAAGAGCTGAACCACTTTCAAATCACCAACACTGCTCAGTTTCAAAGCTGCTAAAAAATACAAAAAAAAAAAAAAAAATACCCAGGGACTCTTCCACATGAATAAAAAATCACATTCTACATAAATTAAATATATAATTTGATTAAACATGTTTATGTCTTTGTGATGACATTTAAAATAGAAGTAATCATTTTCTTTTTTAAAAGAAAAACTCTTTCAATTATAATTTGAAGCTGTCAAACCAATCTTCTGCTATAGATCTTTTAAATGTCACATACCTTCAAAAGGGGATGGCAGTTTCCTTTTAAATATGCAGTTCCAAATAGTGCGCTCTGAATCGAGAATGTATTAAAATACACCGCTGGCATTTATCCCGATGAAGTGCAGCCCTTTGCCCCCATCCTCCCGGTGGGTTTGCGCAGGAGTGCCGCACTCGGGCCGTCTCTCCCCAGCACGATCTCAGCCGCTGCTGGCTGTGACCACAGGGCTCCACACCAAGTCACGCTCCCAACACCTTAAGGGTGCAGAGGTATCCCTCTTAGGGTTCTTCCACTCTCCCTCCCAGATGGCTCGCTGAACTCTGTGTAACCCAATTTTGGCACAGCGTCAACAGCCCAATTGTAAGATAGTGTTAATCAGATGCATAGAAAACTCCAAACTCATTCTCATAAGTCAATGACCTACATAGTCGATTGCTTATTCACCATCTCAGTAGCAAACACTGTGCTATATTTAAACACAGAGCGTAGATATATCTTTCTTCTAAAACGCTTAGAGAGACAGATAAGCCTTACACCCCCACCAGACCTCCTGTACGGCTCAACTTCGGGAAAACAAGCCTTGTCAACATCAAGTGTTTGGGAAACTGAAGGAAACGGTATGGTCTATTTCTCCATTGTTTCCAGTCAGGAGGTACTAGGTGTTGTTTTTTGTAAAAAGCAAACATGAGTAACATTCCCACTGGAACCTGAGCCAAGTACAACCTGGTGCTGCCTTCACAGCACCCAGCAAATAGTAAGTGCTCAGGAAAAAAAAAAAAATATATATATAGATAGATAGAGATATAGATAGAGAGAGAGAGAGAGAGAGAGACCAAGTGGCTTTAAGTCAGTCAAGCACAGGTAATAAGCATGTCACATACCAACTGTCCAAAAATAAGTTGTCAGAGTAATCAGAGTAACGGGAATGCAAATGCTTCCTAACTGCTGTACCCTGTACTAGGGACTGACATTGGAATAATCCTGGAACCAGATGACAGCGAGAGAAACCCAGAGCTCTTGAGAGCTGTTCTGAGAAAGAGAACCACAGCTCGGGGGCTGCCCACTGCCAATGTCCTGTCATATTTCACTCAAAGCTGAAGAAGCGTGAGCAAGTCGGCCCCAACTAACCTCTGGGGGTGATCCTAAGAATGTCCGTCATATGCTCTACTCAGCCCCAAACCAAAGCAGGTACCTTCTACCTGGGAAGGGCAAGCTGCACTCAGAGTGGGGCAGGGTAAGGGAGGGGCCAGGGCCCAGCCCTGCACAGCTGGGGGAGCCACTCAACAGATCGCAGTGCAGGAGCAGCCAGGGAGGGGCGGGAGTTGGGAAACCTGGGCTGCAGGTGCTTTCTTGCCTTGTCCCACTGCGTGACTGCAGACCGGTCACTTAGCCTCTCAGATGAAGTTTCCTACCTGAAGTTCTACTTCCACTTAAAAATAGGCAGTCATGGGACTTAACCACCACACCCAACTCTCAAAAGTTACTGGGGCTTAAATCGAGAGTGTGGCAAAGGAGTCATGTAAAGGGAACCTCTCTGTTTAGGTTAAGGCAAACTCCCTTCTTGGGTGACAGGTTCTGCTCCTAGGGCACACCTGGGAGTGCCCTGGTGTGGGAAGGGCCAGGAAACACCACCCGTGAGGCCAGCCCCGCACATGGAGGTGCGGCACATCTGACGAGTGAAGCCACGTCCTTGTTCCTTCCCTGTTAATGCAAGATGCGCTCCCACCACCCCAGGCCGGCCCTGCCGAAGCGATCATCTCCTCTCCTGGGTGCCAACGTTGCTTTGTTTGACGTCGCTATCAAGATTTTATTCTGCTCACTGCCTCATACATGCACACACGTACACATCTATCTCTCTCTATATGTACGCATATACTTCCACACATACTCATACATGCATTTTCCACATGTCGTACTACCGATGGTCAAAGCCAACAGCCCTTTTCTCAGCTGCCACGTCTGGCTGGCTGCACCACACACACCCCCTACTCTACTCAGTCCATGCCAGCACTGCTCTACGAGCCAGGTACCACTGAGTGACGAAAGCTGGAAGATAATGAGACATAACTGTGTCCTCAGAGGTTCAAACAGGAAACGGCTGAGTGCTGAGACCCAGGCACGGAGGGAGGATGGACTGCAGCTCTGCCTGAGCCGCCGTTGGGATCAATGCTTTCTGCCTGTTCCTCACTGCAGTGCCCGCCTTCTAGATGCTCCTACCGCCTTCTAGTGGCTCCTACTGCCTGCTCCACCTGCCCCCCACGCTCAGCTCCCCCACAACCCCGCTCAGCACTACCTCACACTAGCAGTCTCTGTCACCAACCAGAAGAAACCCAGTCCCTGCTCCAACTCCAAGCCTCTGCCACTGGAGCCAACCAAGCCTGTCTCTACGTCTGTCCACCCCCACTGCGGAGGGGCCGACGGGTCACCCCACCGCCGTCCCCGAGAATCAGTTCCTGGGCAGAAAGAAAAGCTCCAACCCTCTACTCTCAAAGAGCTATGAAAGGCCCAGCTGAGAGCAGTGATTCTTTACAAGAGAACGGACCTGTATGAGCTGACCCAGTCCTGGGGGGATTTTTAATTCTGCCCCCAAATCAAACATATCCCTAGAACGGCCCTCCACAGAATGGCTTCCCCTAAAGTGTCCCTCAACATGCCCTCCCCAAATCCTATCCCCTCTTATAGCATCCTATTTTTTTTTTTTTTTTTGAGTCCTCAAGTACTTTCTTGAAAGAGGTAGGATATAAATAAGTAAAATGGAATCTATTTAACAGGACACTCTAGTAGCCCTATAAAACATGCCTCTGAAAGCAATGGCCCCAGAGACTTGGAAAAGCTGGCGGCAGCTTCCCAGGGCCAGGGCGGCTAGCCCGCCCACACGCTGGGTTCTCGGATGGCCCAGGTCACAGTGTGGCTGCTCTGGAGGCAGCTGTCTAGAATACCTACTTAGCCAAGCGTTCTCACACCCAAGCAAAGCAGAAATGCACGCGCTTCTGCATGGCCATCAGCAGGCTCCAAAAATCAACTTCTGTCCCCCATGAATGCAAAACAGCGGGCACAGATGCTAACAAGAGCCAGAAACACACCAGTCACCAAAGTCCACGCCCCTCACTCTTGACTTCTTTGTGTGGAGCTTCAGAGAGCCTGGTGTTTTAGGGGGAGAGGCCTGGGGTGGGGGTAGGGGTGTCGATGACTATTCTAAATATCCAGGGAAACCCAAGACCCAGGCCCTTCCACAATGCAGACACCTGCCCCCACCTCCCTAATAAGAGGACCCCCACCCACTCACACTCCCACCCCACCGCACCACCCAAGCAGAAAGCCAGCATTCTGTTAAGCGGTTTAAAAAATAGCTCCGACTTCCATACGTGATCGGTATAAAATGTTATAACCACTCTGTAAGACTAAACATACACCTACTCCATGACCCAGCAATTCCATTTCTAGGAACTTACCCAAGAGACATGAAATCATATGTCCACAAAAAGACATGTACCAGAATAGTTCACAGCAGCTTTATTCAGAATAGCCGAAAGCTGGAAACAGCCCAGGTGCTCATCAACAGGTGAACGGCGCAGCAACTGCAGTGGGTTCATTCAGCGGAATGCTACTCGGAAGTAAAAAGGGACAAGTGGCCGATTAGGGCCAAAGCACTTTTTTAAATCTCAAAAACATTATGGGGAGTGAAAAACGCTTTGTGCAAAAAGGTACGTATGGTATAATTACACACATATTATATTGTGTATATACATGCTATGTATAATACGCATATGCACCTGTAGTATACAGTATTATCCAAAATTCTAGATCAGGGGTCCTCAAACTTTTTAAACAGGGGGCCAGTTCACTGTCCCTCGGACCATTGGAGGGCCGCTGGAGAGTCCGGCGCACATTCCACACATGCGCACTGTGGGCCCGGGATGAGTCGGTTGCTAAGCGGGATAGGCAGCGGCAGGAAAAAACACCCGGCAGGCCGAATGTGGCCCGCAGGCCTAGTTTGAGGACGCCTGTGTGTTGGTGGGGAGAAAAACCAATGGTTTCCTGACGTGGTCAGGAAGGTGAGAGTGGGGGCGTCCTGCCAAGGGCTACAAGGGGACACTCCGGTGTGTTCCTGGTAGGTGTTGGGGGTACATAGGTGTTGTAAGTGTCAGAACTCACCAAACAGCACACTAAGATCATGCATTTTGTTTTCCATCATAGGCCCCTTTCCAGTCATCCCCCCAACACTTCCCCCAAGTTTTACCTCCCACAGCAAGTCCAAGTTCAGTAACGAGATACACGCCGGAGGGCTCAACAGTGCAGGTCTGAAATGCAGCCAAGAAATGATGCCACATAGAAAACAGACACGACAGAGAGCTGGAGGGAGCAGTGTCACCTGCTGAACCCGGGTGTGGGGGTGCTCCTGGTCCCTTAGGTACACTTGCCTGACGTTCAGAACAAGGGCCTGAAAACAATACCACGATAACCTTCCAAAAAAAGACACTCCAAAACCTCTGGGGAACCTGACTCACATCAGTTCACAGGTGGCCCGTCTCTGGAATGAGGACCCAAGAAACACCTGCGAGAGCCAAGGACCCGAGACACAGAATAACCACTCCAAACCCAGGTCTGCCAACAGCACACAACAAAGCCACATGCTCTTCTGTGAACAGATCCACGAATCCCAGAAGGCTCAGGACACGGCTAGGATAGTGTCAACGTAGCCTGATCAAACAGGAGGACCCTGCACAGGAAAAGGGCCCCTGTGGGAATAAAATCCCAGGACAATGACATCTGCAGCTTGCATGTTCCATAAGGCTTGGAGGCAGGGGAAAGAACCCCGGTACAGCCCAGAGGATTTTGGCTGCCCCTCCCCAAGCCTCTTCCGGGGCAGTGCAGCCTTTGGCCACAGACACCACCCAAAGAGCAAAATGATTACCGCAGGCCCATTTGGAAACACGCTGCTAAATGCCATGTGACTTTAACACAGCTGCCGTTAAATGCTGCATCCTATAAAAGTGGGACTTCTCAATCTGAAGTTGCATTCCTAGCACAAGTCACACAGAGGCTGCACTTACAAGCCTCTCAAGAGGCCCAAGAGGCTTTTAAAGTATTAAGTATAGAAAATGCATGCAACTTCCCAGTTAAAATATAGTGTGTGGACACTGGAAAAGGTTAATGTGGCATCCACTCCATTTTCATTACTGATGCTTCACACAGAAGGCGGGGAAGCACATTTAGAGATTCGCCGTACTGTAAGGCAAGAGTAACAGAACTAACTACAGCCCTTGGCAGAATCCTAGATCTCTTTGATCCGGATAGGTCCCAGAAATTGCCAAGCACAGTCCCCTCATTTTAGAGGGAGGCAAATTGCAACCTGGGAGAATAAATGGCTTGCTGTCTAAACTGAAGGACATTCCTGTCCCTCTAACCCACTTTATTTTAAATGCAACGTGTGTTAGTGAGTTCAGGTCCTCCAGAAACAGAGGCCAAGACCATCTCAGCTCTGGAAGAGACTTCTTGGGGAGCCAGAGGCAGATGCAGGTCTGACGACAGATGCAGACAAAGTCCCATCTGCAGAGGTGGCAGGGAAGGAAGGAGTCTGGGTAGGAGGAATCTTAACCTGCCATCCCTGGCCTGCAGCAGCCCGTAGGAGCACGGAATGTCAGTGAACAGCACTGGAAGATTCTGGGATTCGGAATGCAGCAGCTGGGGCCACCACTGGCATTCCCAGAAGTAGACGATCAGAGAGGAGCACTTTTGTGGCTACCACACCATGCCAAATCGTTGCTGCTATAATTTTACAACCCAAGGCTTGCTTCTGAACGTCTCTAAAGTCATCCAAATGACTTTCAGGGCCACTTAGCTGAATCCAAAGTGTCATTTGGTAGCTGTGAACCCCCTCAAACAAGGGACAAAAGGAAGGGACATAATCTACAGGACCCAGTGAATGAATGAAGACATGAAAGCCACAAGGTCGTGAACGGAAGAAGGTGCCGCCTTTTACTCAAGCAGAGTAGGAGACCAGGAGAGGGGCAGGAACTGGTTGGGGCCATTAAGTTAATCAACTACCCAAACTCACTGTATTAGCTATTCTAACACTAACTGCTTTAACAAAGCTAAAACTGTAACGGCCCAACACAACCGAAGTTAATTTCCGTGTCACAAAAAGATCAGGCTAGTTTTCCTGATGGGTGGGCAACTCTGCTCCACCAATGACTCAGGGACCCAGGATGCCCAGCACGTAGGCATTCCCTGCTGGATTTTCCACATCCAGCTGACAGTCAGTCCAGAGAAGAAAAACTGGTGGGCTAGGCACACTTGTTTCTTAATTACTTCTGCCAGGAAGTGACACATATTCCCACCCATGTTCCACTGGCAGGAGCTGTCACGGGGCCTCTGACAGCTGCTTGGGGTGGCGGCTGAGCAGCCACTCTAGTAATAAGTCCCCACGAAGGGAAGGGAAGCCCGGACCTCCTCTGGTGGACGTCTGGTCACCTCCACCACACTCACCTTCCGTCTAGATCTCAGGCCAGGCTTACTTCAGAAGCAATCACGGCACCCTAGGTCCCTGAGCACAAGAATCCTGGGTTATGTGACCACTGAACCGAATCAGAAAAGAGAGACCAACAACTCTAAAGATGCATCTGTTAAATTCTCTGATCACAACTGGAATTTTACTGACCAATTAAAAAGTCGAGCAACTGTCCTTCTGTTGAAAAATGCCCGGGCCAAACCCTAAAACTTTAGTTTGCAAAACACTTTCATGTCCAACACGTCTAAGCTACCATCAAACCTGAGACCAGCATCGTTTTACAAAACCACTAAGAAAGAAAAAATGCTGTCAATTAAACTATGGCACGCAATTAATTTTATGACACAACTTGATTCTTGAGGTGTTAAAGTGTTGAAAACCAATGAAACACGGTGCTTTCCATGAAGTCTTCCAATAAGCTTGTGAGAAACGCAGGAATCACCACTTCAGGGACACGGACAGACCTGGGGCTCCCAAGGTCGGGTGACTTGCCACAGTGGACAGCTGGTGAGGGGCAGAGTTAGGAGAACGGAGGTTTCCAACCAGCCTCTGACTCAGCAGCTGGAATAGGGTCAGGATCCCCAACAGCTGTCTCCCGGCACATCGGAACACTCTCGAAGACCAAGCCAAGCCCCAGTATTCTCACATCCGTACAGATCCTGATTCAAATGGCAAACCAAGCACCTTAGACATAGAATAGTCTTATAAACTCACTTGAATAAAAACTCCACTAAAATATGGGTTTTCATCTGCATAACACTTCCCCGACAAATTCCACGACGTTCAAGTGAGAGCAGATGATGTACCATAAAAAACAAGAATCCGATTTGGTAAACAGTTGGGCGCTATTTTCACATCATTCTAATGAATTTAGTTTCGATAAACACAAATCAGGCAAACATTCTAAAAATTTTAATGGTAGGGTGCAAAACGATGCTTAGCATGACAGCCCCAGAAAACAAACTCTGCAACAAGTGACAGATATCAGAGAAAGAGAGAAACCCAAACGCACGACTCAGTTTGAAGGGTCTGCGCATGGTCCACGTATCTATCTGAACTTGGTCCCGACGTGCTTGCCACGGAAAGCTCTGACTGTGGGCACAGCAGCAAGGAGAGCCCTGGACCCCTCAATCCCACTCAAACTGCCAGGCAGGCTCTGACGCCACACGTCTGGCGTGTGAATACAGCAGGTGAGAGATGTACACAGAGGAGGACTCGAAGATTTCTGTCAATCAATCTCTTGCCCCGCCCACTCATCTCGGCATGGTTTCAGCATCAAATGCTGAATGCTGGGAAGTAGCTAGGAGTGGCAGGAGGAGCTGAAGCAGGCCCAGACTCATCCAGGGCCCCCTAATCTGTGTTTCAATCCCTTCCTCACTCTGAAGGTGGTACCACCCAAGGTAAAAATCTCGAAGAATTTAACAAAGTAGGAGTGAACCCAAGCGTGCAATGATCAGGCCAGATACTCCAAACCTGGGGAAAGGGACCCACATTCATGCCCCAAGCCCAGCAGGGTACTGGAAGAACAGGAATGTGGGCAGGGCCTCCTCTTCCAAGAGGTCATTTGATCTGAGCCCTTTGTTTTCGCCATCTGAAAACAGAGACCTTTGGAGGGTGTAATTAGAATACATTTAAACACGACTGTAAACCCTAAATCACTATGAAAAGTCTGGTCTTTTGAAATGACAGTTTTTGCCTTGGAAATAACAAACCAACATGAACAAATTTAATCAAGTTGTTTTTAGCAATAATCCCAAAGCCTAATAACGTCCCTAAAACAGAAGTAGCCCATCTCTCCTCTACGCTGTGAGCTCCTTGGGGGACAGCGAGTGCCTCATTCCTACTGAGCCCCATGTGTGGGAATCGGCACACGAGTAACTGAATCCCTCGTGTCTGGCAGGCATCTCCTGGCCACTGGCTCCAAGACTGGAGCAGTTTTTGCATGACTGATAGTTTGCTTCTAAAAAGAAATGCACAAAAAGGAATTGAAGACTTCACAGGTATGATATTAAGCAAGAAACAAAAAACTACAGTTCAGATTTTAAAAGCACAAGATCAGAAGGAAGAAATGCAAACATTCAAAAGACGGCCTCAGCTATTTCCTGTGCTTAGGATGCAGAAATTAAGGCGTGCCGATGACCACATTTAAACCGATGACCACATTTAAATGGCCTTTAACAAACCCATGACCAACAGCCACCCCATCAAGTAATTCTGTTTTCAATCTCAACTCACAGGTGGAGAGACTGAGGCTGAGGGTCTCATGCCAGAGTCCACAGCCAGAAAAGCAGATTCAAACCTGGGCCAACTCCAGTGCACCCACAGGTCCACCTCCCACCTGTTCAGCAGAGGCAACATGGCAGGAGAAAATCAGCAGAAGCTTCCTGGCAGGGAACTTGGGACCCTCTGCTTCCTGCCCTCCCTTTACGGGGGGGGGGGGGGGGGGGGGGGGGGGGGGGGGGGGGGGGGGGGGGGGGGAAGGGCCCTCACAGCACAGTTCTAGTTCTGAATCCCAGGCAGGGGCCATAATCCTACTGGTCCCATTAACTGCTGGAGACCCCTTTATGAGGGAACAGAGTCCTGCCAGGCAGGACCAACCAAAGCCCACAAAGGCAGGAGAACCATGACGGCAAGCCTGCCCCTCTCCTGCCACCCTGCCCCAGCTGCCCAGCCCAGGAGGATGAGGAGGACCTAGCGGTCTGGGTGCCACCTCTGCAGGTGCTCAAGGAAGGGAACCTGTGCCTAGGACCAGATAAGAGGAGCTGGGACTGACTTCCTCAAGACTTTGTCCTCTTGTCGTCCCAGACTGGAAACCAAGTGGGGCACAGGTCTCCCCCGCTCCACCAAGCCCCCGGCCCAGCCCGCCGTGAGCTCCCCCGAGCTCCCCCTCAACCTTATTAGACCCCAAGTTCGTCCCAACAGCCAATCACCCAGGATCTTATTTATTTGATCTTCAGAACCTCAAACCCTTCCCGTCCATGAGCACCAGCCAGACAGCAGCACACACCGACTGTGCCCAGATAGCGGGGAGCCTTCTCTTGGTCCAGGCATCACGGCTAAGTGTTTACATCTCCTCCCACCTAGGAACCCCCCCCCAAACCAAGCTCCCAATCCCACCTGCCACAAAAGCCCAACCTCTCATAAACAAGACAACTCCCATTAACTCCCCCAGGGCTTCCTTTATTCCCCTGAGCGCCAGCCGTGCCCTTTCCCCTCCTATCCATAAACCCCCCCCAGCCCCACCTTTGTGGGCCAAGAGTGCCCACCCCAGGGCGCTGAACAAGGCAAGCTCTCAGACTCCTCAGAGACGCTGTGGAAAGCAGGCTTCTTTTCCTATGAAAGTGCACATCTCATCCTCCCCACCCCTGCCCCCTGGACCCGGGTGTGGTTTCTGAGGCCCAGGCCCCCACCCAGGCCAGGAGCCCCAGGAGGCACACAGGCCTGAGCCGGGCCCCCCAGGTTTGCTTCCCGGGCAACAGCTGCTCCCAGCGACACACCGGCCAAGGCAGGAGCCCTGCCCTGAGGTGGATGGGACCCAGCAGCCAGCCCCATCACAGAGGCCCTGGGTCCTACAAAGCTAATTCCACTTAATGTTTCTGACACCTGACCCTCACCTGTTGATGGGACGCTCCTCAGCGTGCAGCCCTGCGGGACCTCACCACGTGGCCCTGGTGCTGCTCCTGGCCCGGCAGTGGGGGCACATCTGTCCGGTCAGGTGCGTTTGAGACACTGGGTCTCCCAGGGCGGCCTCCTGTCCTCCGCCCCGGCTCCCGCTCCCAGTCTGTGGGGTGGGAAGTCAGCGTCGGCCTGAGTCTCTGTGCCGTGGCTTCCGGCCCACGGGCGGGAGGGGCAAGCGGCCTCAGCTGAAGGGTGCCAGCTGCTTGTGCCCCACCCGGTTGTCCAGTAGAATCACCTGGGAGCTCTTGAAATGACTGACAGCCCCACCTAGACCACCGACTCAGCCTGAGGCTAGGCTGAGACCTTTTCCCGGAGCTCCCCGGGTCCAGACAGGAATGAGAAGCACGAGGCTGGAGTGACCCAGGTGGGCCCATCCTCTGGAGCTCACAACTCAGTCCACTTCCTTCTAGGAGTTCCCTGGCCCCCTGGGGTGTGGGTGGGACCTCCAGGGCCCCAAGCCCCACCCACTGCCCTTTGGCTGGGCGGCCAGCTCCTTGCAGGCTGGACCACGTCACACATGTTCAAGTCTCCCCGCTGCCCGGCACAGCTGTTCTGCCACTCCCCATGGCCCATTAGCCCTGAGCTGAGGAAGGGCCACCTCTTTAGCATGCCTGTCAGCCTGGGACAAGGCAAGAAGTTGGCAAGCAAGAAAACGAACCCCACAGAGCCCATTCTTGCAGGAATTATGCCCTCAGCACCTTCAAAGTCTCCCCTACTTAGGTCTGATTTACCCCTAGAACAAATCCCTGCAGAGAATGCAACTCACTTAATCCTCAGTGTGCACCTAGACATGAACCATCCAAAACACTGACTATTAATCCCCCGAAAATAGCTTCGCTAGTCAACGGACATCTAGGGGCAAAGATGTATAAAACATTCTCCCCAAATGGTAAGAGGATGCTCCCCGAAGGTGCTGCCCATGGCCTTGAAAGAGCTAGGAGATGCCCTGGGCTCTGGGCTGGTTAGGAGGAGATGGGTCACCTCACTGGCCCCAACCAAACCTTTAGTACCGACATCACAGCCAGGAAACAAGATGTTCATTATTACAAGGTCTCAAATTCCCGCTGATTCTTTACTTAAAAATCAAATTTCACACCTGGATATTCACACGCCTATGTCACAGAGGTCACAATTCACCAAGATATCAAAAGCACTAACAACTTCAGAGAAGGGATTTAAAAAGATAAAGGGACAAAGAAATCAAGAAGACAGGAAGACGCAGGGGAACAGTTAATTTGATCAGAATGGGTATCGTTTTTTACACAAGGCCAGCACATCTGCCTACGAAGACAGTGTCCCTTCTGGGCACAGTGGCTGTGACAAAACCCAAAGCACAGTCCCAGGAACCCCTCGGCCTCGTTTCCCGAGGGGCCTGTAAATCCCTGGTGACTGCAGTGGGCTGGTCCTCAACAGCCCAGGGCTCTGTCCCCACTGTCTTGTCATTCCTGCCAGGGCTGCAGCCAGCTGCCTTCAAGGAGGGTGACCTGCACACATAACATCAAGGGTTAGACTTTATCTTTTAAATGCACAATGTGCTTGAGCCAAAAACCAAACAAAAACCTTTCCAAGATGCTTTCCAAATTCCTAAAACACACTCGGCTGGAAAAATGGAGCCCCATTTCCTCTCATTTTTAATTTTACACTGGCTGTGTTTATAATAAAATAGAATAACTTATTTATTTGCTTACCTTACTTGGGAAGACAATAAATTGGAAAGGCTTCATAAATCTCACAAGGAATTCCTTTAAACAAGGACTGTCAGCAAAAATCCATAAATAACCTTCTGCTAGCCTCTAGCAATCACCTCCACCACATTCTTGTTCCTTCCTGCTTTTGTACTAATCTTCTAGCAAACAAATCAAATCAAGCACCGAAAATGTTTTTATTCTTACTGAGGTAAGGCTCAGAAAACATGGGGGGCTGCTGGCTCACATGGCCTCTGAGAAGATTCACATGCAGAGGACACCCCAGGGGGCCTCGTAAGGAATACCTCTGCACCCCCAAAACCAGTCATGCTACTCAAACTAAAAAAAAACCCACATTGGCTATCAGCTTCAAAAATAGAGCTGGGGCAAAGAAAAAAAAGAGAGAGAACAAGCAAGCCAGGGATGCTCTTAGAACCACAGCATGAATTTCATCTGGAGCAAACTACTGTCAAAGCCTGGGGCAAACACCTTTGGGATAGCTCCTCCTCCTACCTGGGCTAGGCTGGTGTCCATGCCAGAGCCTCCCCGTTCGCCTCAATCCCTTATAATCTCAAGTGTGGCTGGAGCTGCCGGTCAAGTTCACGCCACTCCTGCTCAAGCTGACCAACCAGGTCAAAGGGCAAAGCTCGGTACTTTGAGACCATCCCAAGCAGACCCAGGTCGCCGGCAGCAGGTCCTTTCCCTACCACAGTAACACCTGAAAGGCAACTGTTGGGAACTGTTTGAAATGCTGCGTTTTACTTGAAACGCATCATTTGACGGGGCTGATGAAAATGACCTTCGGCAGATCAGAAACAGCAGAAGATGGACAGTCTCAAACTGAGGTTTCAAGGACTGTGCTAAAAATAAGTTGAAACAAAGAGGCAGAAGGAGGCTTGTGGATAATCAAATGTGCAAAACTAGAAAGAGCCCGCTGTAATCAATTTACATATCAGGAAAGGATAATTACCATAACCAAAGGGAAAATTTCTCCAAACCAAAAGGTTAAAAAAAAAAAAAAATTCAGACCAGCAAACCACTACCCGAAATGTAAAACAAAAATGTAAGTTTTCCAGCCAGGACCAGGCTGGAATTTCCTGAATTGCCTGACAGCGGCTGTCATCCCAGAGCCGTGCGGTGCCCAGTGCCCCAACCCAGGAGAGGCCCGTAGCCACTGCTACTGTGGATCCACCAATCCCTCTCCACCCTCTCCCTTGCTTGGCACATTCCTGGTACTCAAAATAATAGCACTAGCGTGATTGCTCCACCAAATTAATGTATGTCTAGTATTCCTTAATGAAGGCAGAGGCATTTCTTAATGGCGCCCTTTTCAAACAGTGATTTCGTGATGTACTCACAGAGACTTTTCCTTGTTTTTCTCGAAACCGGGCACATGATAGAAAGCTACTCAACCTCACAGAACACGCACAGCTGGGGGGTTGTCAACTACTTCCAAGAAGTCAGCTGGAAGTTTAGGATCCACCCAGGGGAAGCGACTTCCCCACCCAAAGTGTGGAGGTGGGGGTGGAACCCAGGGAGGGTACTGGGAAGGCCCCCCACTGTCCGGGACGCCCCGCCCTACTGTGCGCACAGCTGCACAGCACACAGAGAAGGGGCTGCAGCTGACCTGTGACCCCGTGAAACGGCCCACAGCTTGCTCTCATTGTTGGGGAGGGAAGTACTTAATATGCTTATAGATGCCTTTCAAGGCACTGAAGCACTTTCCTCCCTTGTATTTATTTTTTAAACAGCTTTATGGAGGCACAGTTGATACACAAGAAGACTGCGCATAGCTGATGTGCACAGCTCTGGACAAACGCACACTCATGGAAAGCATCACCACAATCAAGATAATAAACACATCCATTGCCTCTGAAGTCCCTTTAGTTTAAATTCGGCCTTCGGCTTTTCCCATAATAAATTCCACACGCAGTCGAACTCTTTGGCCGGCCGAGGATGGCAGTGGGAACTACTGTCGCGGTGGTGGCTTTGCTGGCTGAGCCCCAGAACCTCACGTGGGCAGGGCCTGCCGTGTCCTCCCACGGCCATGGAAATGCTCACCCCAAGAACTGCCTGAAAGGAGACTGGTGGCCACGTGCATTCGCAGCTTCTGCTCAGGGTCCAGCACGCCACTTCCATCAGCCCTTGTCCCCCGGCCCCTGAACCCTTACAAGGACACTCTAAGGTGCCACCCTGCAGCTACTAACCCCAAGCTCACACCGGGAAGCCCCCCGAAATCCGGTAAGCTCTCTCCCATAGTCTGTGTCTCCACCACACGTGCTGCCAGGCAGTTCAGACCACCCCAAAGAAGCCAAGGATGCTCAGACATCCATCTCAGGCCAGGGAGCAAGGTCACGTTTAGTCTGGGCTCCAGACTTCAAAAGGCTTTCTCGCACGGCAAATGCACACACGAGATGCGCCCTGATCACCGGGCGCCAGTCAGCGCCGGCCAATCACCGTGATGAAGGCTTCCACCTGCGCAGGCGCCTGACTAATAAGATGGGGGACAAATAACGAGCACTGGAAGGACATTTCTGGAAACAGCCAGAACATTAATAAATGCAAGTGATCTCCAGTTAACAATAGAAAAGAGTCCAAGGCTCATTTCACAAAGTTTCCCCCAAATGAACGGAAATAAGAGAATATTAAAAACTGAAGAAAGTGAGTCAATTGCAGCTTAAAACCCAGAGTGCAACTGGGACTCCTTGCGAGCACCTGCTCTGGGCCAAGAGCATCCGGCGCCTCCCCATTACACACCTCCCCCGTGGCAGAGGAACCGGGTCCCGTTTCACACACCCAGGACTCCGACTCCGGGTGGGGCGCTTGTCCCCGGGGTGCTGCACTGGGCCCAGCCTTCTCCACCAGCAGAGCTCTCTGGTTCCTCTGGGCTTTCTACAAACCACCCTCCTTGACCACAAAACAGTGGCTGGCCTGGCTGGCCTCTACCTTCCGGAAAACAAGCAGAGACCAAAGGGCCCCCAACCAACCCAGGCGGCCCAGGGTCACAAGAGCACAGAACAGCGTATGGCAGCACACTGCCTCATTCTCTCCAAAGCCACTTCCCCATGCATTAAGAGGAAGCTGCCAGTGGCCTAGTGGTCACTCACAGTCCCACTGGACCTGAAGCCAGCGGCTGCGGCAGGCGGAGAGGCACCTGTTCTCAGGCACCTTCCAAGAGGGGCTGGCAGGACACTGTGTGGAGAGGCAGCTGTTGTGTGTGTATCCCTGGGGAGCCCAGGGAGAATGGCCTTAGATGCACCAAGGCCTGGGAGTGTGAGCCCAGAACTGCCTGCTCTCGGGGTGGGGGCTCCATGGGGGACGCTGGTGGTTTAATGAGGCAGACAAGACAGGCTGCAGGGACTGGCTTTTGGTCCAACCTGTCCAGCATGAGCTAAGGCCCATAAGTCTCAGCTATTCCTGGGATGGCCTGGTGGGCCACCCAGGCAAGTCCATGTCCCGTGACCAGAGCACCCCACGTGCAATCCTTGGGTATCACAAATGTCCAGAACTTCCTGGCCCCCTCACACGAACATCTACCGATCACAAACCTCCCAGGCCAGCTTTCAGACTGTCAAAAGCGTGGCCAGGGGCTGGGAGTGGGGATGGGGCACAGGGGAATTTCCTTCGCTGATGGAATCGTTCTGCAACCATGTGGTTACACCTTGATCTTCAAAACTTGCAGAACCACATGCTAAAAGGTGTTTCACTGTATATAAACTTTATCTACATAAAAATTTTAAAACTTGATGCCTCTCAAAAACCAATAAAAATTTTAAAAAGTTCACTCTCCGCAGTGAACTGTGAAACCCCACTGCAGCCCCAGGCCTTCCCAGCCGGAAGGCGGGGACCCCGCACACGCCCATCCCACGGGGCCTCTGCGGAAACTGGCAACGCCCAGAAGAGCTCCCAGCAGGAAGGATCCTGCTAAACATACATCACAGGCTCCCGAAATGCAGCTACACTTCAAACGACCGTGTCAGGGAAAATCGCTTGTTACTCAGGTAGTTTAGCGGCCAGGAAATGGAGATTCATTCCCTCCAAGCACCTTTCCATCGTGGCTCTTACCCTGGGGGTCCCGCCCATCACACCCCTCAGCCTCCCTCCAGCCCCCGCGCCCCCTCTGCTACCAAGCGAGGAACGGAACAGGCTCCTGCGGGCGCGGGCATATCCACTGTGAGACCTCGTCTACACTGGCCTGGGGCTGCCACTGTCATCCTAACACAGCCTCGGCCTTTCCAGAATCCAACTCGACCCACTTCTGAGGGAAGCCTGGCGCGTACACAGGGCAAGCCGGCAGTCCCTCGGAGCTCCCCCTGCCCCCCAAGCCACGCCCTGCCAAACAGGTCTCATCTGCTGGCCTGGGGACGCTTCCCAGCGCCAAGACTGCCCTGATCCAGAACCCAGCGACCCACGCGGTGGGCAAGGCCGGCCCGGCAGCCCGCAGGTTAAGGGCAGAGCCAGGACAAGTCCCCGAGCCTTCCCTGTAGATGGCCGATGGGGCACAGAGAGCAAAAGCGATGCTGACAAGACAGTCCTCGCTCGGCCCTACCCTCGGTGGCAGGCTGCAGCAGGGCACAGCGGGATCGTGCCCAGGGTTTCCAGAGTGAGACAGAACCGCGGGCTTCATGGAGATGAGGTGAGTGTGCATAATGACTTACCACGTACCGCCCCAAGCACTGGGGCAGACCCCACGTCACACCTCCCTGACTCTCGTGGTCCGAGTCTGTAAGCCAGGAGACGGCCTCGAGATGTCCCGCACAGGACCTGCCAGCTTGGGGATTCTGCAACCTTGTGCCTGGGTAATTGAGGCCACTCAACTGTAGTTCCAGGGACAACTAGGTGGGGCAGCCTATCCCCCAGAACACACCCACCTACTGCCCGCTGGCCTTCCTGATCCCATGGGCTCTCCCTTGAGTGCTGCGCCCTGAGGGGCAGAGGCTGCCCACCCCAGGATTCCAGATGACCTTTGGTTGAGCCCCAAATCTGAGCCTCCAGCCCAGACCCACAAATGTCAGCTGTCTGCAAGACAACACCTACAACACAAAGCGTCCAAGACCAAGCTCTGCTTCTCCTACCCACCCAAACCTCAGCAAACGCAGCCACCACCACCCAGCCAATCCACCCTGTCCAGACCCTGGGGACCGCCTGAGTGCCACCTTCTCCCCAGACATCCCCTAGCCAGTCTGCACCCCAAACTGGCAGCTCCTCCACCTTCGCTTCACCTCCCTGGTTGATGCCACCCAGGCACCAGGTTGGGCTTCTCTCTGCAGCCCACCACCACCCTCCCTCTGGCTCTCTCTGACCTCCACAGCACCGCAGAGACTCATTCTCCAATTCCTGCAACGGGTCACCCTCCCTAACTCCTCACCCTGGGAATGACCCACCCTCCACCCATGCACCTGTCCCAGCACTCAAACAGTGACTACTGCTTTGCTGAATTTCAGAGCACACCATCCTTGTTCTTGCCTGACACACAATAGGGGCTCTATCTGAAGTGCATCTTTGGTCAACAGGTATAATAATTTTCAGAAGCATATTCACGCCATGCTCACTGCATTAATTCCTGGCAAATCAATCCAAATCAAATTTCCTTATCATATCATGTACCATGTTTAAACCCTATGCCTAAAATATTGTACATCTACTTTTATTTGATCTGCTGTATTATAAAGCTTTTCTAAATCTCTTAAAGGTACTTTTCCCAGTAATGCATAACTGCTTAATTGGGAAGTGTACAAAACATAATTGCACTGCCTAACACTACAATATTGCTTGTGGGAATATCTCCGTTCATGCATTCTGCTTTATTTTGTATTTAATCTCTATTAAGATGTCTGTATGAAAATAGATAGGTATGCTAGTCTTCATAAACACCATAAATCATAAATTCATTTCCTTGCTAACCCAAGTCCAGAAGCAGCCCAAAAGAAAGTCTGAGGGCCCCAAGCCTCCCGCTTCTCATATTCAAACAGATGAGCTGGGTGCTGCGGACGGCTTAACGCCTGGCCCCACCACACCCTGTCCTGGGCCAGTCGGCCAGCTCAACTTCAGGTCGTAACTCCTCTAACAGGGAACGGCTCTGCGTGCAACTCCAGAGCTCACCAACCTCCCTGGGCGAGGGAGGTTGGTGAGCTCTGGAGTTACTCAAACCAAGGCGAGCAAAACCCTTTCTGCCTAAGACCCAAGTCACAAATCTTGTATCCCAAGGCCAATGGAGGCCCCTGAGATCCTTTCTTCACCTGTGGACACCCACGGACACCCTTAAAGGCTCACTTCTCAACACAGGCAACTCCCACAAAAGGCTCCCGACTCTTAAAACTGGATTCTCCCTGGCCCTTTACTAGCCTTCGAATTTGCACAAATCCACTCATCCCTAGAATCGGGTTATCTGAACATTCTCCAGACAAGCTTGGAATTGGTGGAGAAGAAGCAGTTCAGATCTTGTTCCGTCATTAATAAACTGTGAGCCCATCCACATGGCTTGCCGATTCCTCAAGTGGGAAATAATCACATTGCCTCACTGTCTCACAACAGGGTTGTTGCTAAAAATAAAATAAGCCAGTGTATGACAAAGTGTTTCTACAAACAGAAAAGAAGGTAAATTATCAGCCTTGCTGAAATCTACTAATTAATAATAAATTCACCCATCAAGACAAAAAGGCTTTGCTGCAACATGGGTTCACCTCCGTTTCTAAAATGGAAAGTGTCGCCTCCAAATCTGCTTCAGGATACTTTGCATCAGGATGAAACAGGCCACAGGCACAAGTGGGGGCCTCGGCTGAGCTCCTGAAGGTTGGAGTCGCTTGCCTGCAGAAGGGAGAGGTGCCATCCCAGATCCATCTGACGCTCGCACGGGCCAACGCTAGAGACATCGACTCCGCTAGAGACATCGACTCCGTGGCATCCATCTTTGACTTGTGCATAGAGGAGCTTCCATAGCATGCTTCACTGAGTGGCTCGTATTTTACTAAGATATAATTTGTAAAACCAATTTCTCCTCTACAGGTATGCTCTGCCAGTCTGCCCAGCTTCATCTCAGTGCACGCTGCTGACTGGTCAAGAGTTAAATGTCAGCCGGGCGCGGTGGCTCACGCCTGTAATCCTAGCACTCTGGGAGGCTGGGGCAGGCGGATCGCTCAAGGTCAGGAGTTCGAGACCACCCTGAGCAAGAGCAAGACCCCGTCTCTACTAAAAAAAAATAGAAGGAAATTAATTGGCCAACTAAAATTATATAGAAATAATTAGCCGGGCATGGTGGCGCATGCCTGTAGTCCCCGCTACTCAGGAGAGGCTGAGGCAGGAGGATCGCTTGAGCCCAGGAGTTTGAGGTTGCTGTGAGCTAGGCTGATGCCACGGCACTCTACCCTGGGCAACAGAGTGAGACTCTGTCTCAAAAAAAAAAAAAAAAAAAAAAAAAGAGTTAAATGTCAAGTACGTCCAAATACAGAACCAGCTCCCTTTCTAACAGACACGGGAGGTTTCCGCTCATGTCCTAGGAGTGCCTGGTGACGCTGCAGGGTGGAGAATCCCTCCTAAACCAAAGAATGACGCTGAGTAGGACAGAAATCTGTATTTCAACTTTCAAATTTATTCATTCAATTTAGGGGGTTATTCAAGTTATATAAAAATCTTCTTTCAACCATTTTTCATGCCAAATGTTCAATAACTAGACTCAGTGTGTGGGTGTGTGTTGGGGGAGTGGTTTGTTTTTAAAGAAAGACAGTCTGTGTGCCGTTGGCAGGTTCTGGGCTGGCTGCGTTAGCCACCACCTGGAGGAGCTGCCTAAAAATACAGATGTTAGAGCTTCTCCACTGGGACCCTGGGTGGAGCCCCAGGAAACAAGACTCTAGGCCAGGGGTGCCCTCAGGATCCCCCCTGCCCCCGAGGTCATGCTCTTGAACCCTCTGGGCGCCAGGTCCTCCCTGGGGACTGCGTGAGTCTCTGATGTGAAAGCCACCAAGCCCACTGCCAACTTCTTGCCACTAAACACATCTACCTTCCCCTGGGGTGCGGTGGGGCAGGGTAGTACAGGGGGCCAGTGGGGGGACATCAGCATTTATCTGTTCCCTCCTGACAAAGCAGAGCACACAAGGGACCTCTCTCCATGCTCCTGGGAGGCCCGTGATCCCAACTTTCTGCCTAAGAACTCTCCTCCATCCCAGCCTGTGGTTCTAGAAGGATGCAGCTCGAACACTGAACTGGAACATCAAGTGCAGCTTAAAGAGGCAGAGGTGAGAGGAGGATCTGTCATTCTCAATTACATGCGTGCCACCATAATCACTGGGGTTGCCACTACTTCTACTATTACTACCACCACCACTAGTAATAATAATAATGGTAAAAACAGCTAGCACATGAGCACCTCCCACATATATCAGCCACTTACTCACTGTGCACACTCCCCAGGATTTGCAAATGTGGAAATACGACATTCTGACCCCTGACCTGCTGAGATGCCCCTGCACTTCAACCTGCGGCTTCCTAAGGGCATTTTCAAGGACGGTCTTGCTTTCCAAGTGATTTTTTTTCAGGACTTGAAGTAGCCCAAAGAAACTGCTGGTCCGTGAAATGACCAGCCCACCCTAAAGACGACGAACCGTCTGTTCGACGGACACCTTCCTAAACACAAGGGCTCCCCAGCCCTCCCTGCTACTTCACTCACATGACCCTACTACTCACACCCAAAGCCAGACTCGGAGCACAGAGCTGCAACACTGCCCCAGTGGAGAAAAGCAGCTCATTCTAATATATGCATCAGAAAACATTTTGTGACGGTACGCGCACATCCGCACTGTGCCTGGCCCGTGCTGGGTGCAACATCTGTGAGTGAATGAATATCCTGAGAAGATGACTAATCACCACCTCATCTCCAGGGCCCGGGAGGGTCAGGAACAAGCTCAAACACCCACGGCAAATCTGCCACCCAGCTGGGCCTGGTCCAGTTACCAAAGCTGCCATTGACCAAGCACCCACCACATGTCGGGAAAATGAACCAAACAAGACTCCACGAAGCAAATCAACTGTCCTGACCACCGACCTGCAAACCCTCCAACTGCTCGGGGACCTGGAAGGATGAAGGCAGCTGCAAAGACAAATGCTCGGGGAGAGGCGTGCAGACCGAGTCCCTCTTCATAAACAAAGACGCCCTATGGAACGTGGCCAGTGTCATGCTCACCTTCACTGTGGTTCATCTTCTCTATAAAGTGGAGACTGAGCTCTCAGTAGTGGAGAATTACAACCTGAGTGACATGGCCAGGTGTGTGGCTCATGCCTGTAATCCCAGCACTTTGGGAGGCTGATGCAGGAGGATCTCTTGAGGTCAGGAGTTCAAGACCACCCTGGGCAACATAGGGAGACTTTGCCTCTACAAAAAATTAAAAACAAACAAACAAAAAAATTAGCAGGGCATAGTGGCACGTGCCTGTACATCCCAACTACTTGGGAGAATCTGAGGCAGGCAAATCACTTGAGACCAGGAGTTGGAGGCTGCAGCGAGCTACTATTGTGCCACTGTACTCCAGCCCAGGCGACAGAGCACGACTCCGTCTGGAAAAAAACAAACAAACAAACCTCAGCGGCCCTTCTCAGCAGCCTCTACCTGTGCAGGGCGGCTGGGGCAGACGATTGGGCCCCTACACTGGCTGCCCATGAGGCAGGGCAGTCAATTTTTCTTCCTTCTCTTGGGAAGGAAAAGTAGGCCTTAAATAGAAAGTAAATATTTTACTGGGCATTCACTGGAGTGACCTAATACATAGTAACATCCCACAGACTAAAATCAACCTCCAGTTCATTGCCTAGGCTCCAGGAATCAATGAGAAGACGGCTGCCCCTAACTAAGCCAGCCCCGCCAGCCCCTCCGCCCTGTCCTGCCATGCCCGTCCCTGCCCTGGTGCACTGAATATGCCAGGGATTCCATCTCCCACCCCCACACACTTCTCACTACCCCCCACCACAAAAAAGCACTTCACCAGGCTCCACAAATTTCATCCTTCCTTTATGCACCAAGGATAAAAGCCCCTCCCTCCCCTGCAGGCCTGGTCCCTGAGGACACAGCCCAGCCCACCCACCCACACAGTCTTGGTGACTGATGTAGAGACCCACACTCCCTGCACAAACCAATCCAGGCCTGGGGAGGAGCCTCTCTGATGTCCCCCAACACTCGAAAGGGACCTCCTGCTGCTGCCTACACCGGGATCCCGACCTCCCCCACCCAGACAGTGGGGGAAGCGCACGGTGGGCTTTCTCGGGCTTAAGAGCAGATGGCTGACTTTATTGTATTTTTAAAATTTAACAAACACCTATCATGTGTCAGGACTGTTCTAAGCGTTTTGTAAACATGACCTCATTGAACCATCACAACACACCCTCTCCTCACCCTCACTTTACAGATTCAGAAACTGAAGCCCTTTGGCAAGGGCTTAGTAAATCCCAAATGTGGGAAAGCGTTTCTTTCCATCCTTTCTTTGCCACACTTTCTAGAACACTCTGTCCCTGATGTATCTTGCTGCCTCTACTGAGCTCTAGGAAGGCAGGGCTCCCTCTCCTTGGGCCCAGTCTCAGTCTATGAAAGGAAGACATTTAGAAACTCCAAAATGAGGGAGTGAGACTCTCTCTCTCTCTCTCCACGAAAACAAGCACACAGCACGGTGGTCAGCCCAGTGCTCCCAGCATGGGCTTTTGAGGCCCCTTCAGCAAAAGCTTTTGGATATGGGCCTGGACGCCAACATGCCAAGTAATCACCAGGTTGTAAAACTCCCAGCTGCAGGCATGGCTGAAGGGTGGTCGTCGTGAGCCCACCCAGCCCTCTCCCCGTTCACCGTAAACGACCCACAATCCAGCTCCACACCTGATCGCTGCTCTAGAAGAGAATTAGGAAAACCCCCTTTTAAGCTTCCTCTCTGAGAAATAGTTTAAAGAACAGCTCTGAGGGGCCGGTGTAACATCTGGGATTTACTTCTAAGCTCCCAACCCTGGCTGGGACACCCAGTAAGAGCACAACCCCAGCAGCTGTGAGTCACAGCCCCTCCCTTCCACCCTCGGACACAAGAGACTCAACTAAGACAAGCTCGAAACTACCACAAAGGGACAACTGAGCTACTTTCTCTGCCCACTACTTGGAGCACATCTGGCCAATTCATAAAGGAAAAAAGTTACCCACCATTCAAGGACCCCCTCTTAAACACTCACGAAGACATCATCACAGAGAGAATTCCAACTTTAATTCTGAAATCTCCTGGCTTTTGTCAGTTGAAGCCACATTCTTAATCCCAGGCTTAGTCGAGAAATGAAGAAGGATTTGTGTGAGTAGAGAAAAAAAGATTCCCCAACCCTGAGTAAAAAGCAACAAGCATCAGAGGAGCAGGGAGCGTACACAGAACTCTGCACAAACGCCAGGGCCAAGAAAACTGGGTGCTCCGGACCCCTGGCGTGCTCACCACGGAACCCACAGCAGGCGGGTCACCGGCTCCCGTTTTACTAGAGGAACCTGGATGCCCAGCTCAGCGGCTTTTCTGCACTTAGCAAAAGGATCCCTGGGACAGGATTGGGGACTTACCTCCTGCGCCCCAGACCCACCCAGGAATCCCAGCTCTCAGGAAATGACCAGCCACCAGGAACCTGCATGCTGTGGTCGGCCAGCAAAGGCTGAGAAAACAACTAGGGACGTCATAACACTGTTGTGCTTAGATGCATTTAAGACCCAGACAGGTCCACATTCCAGGCAGAACAGCCCCCGAGGAGGCGGGAGCTGGCCCCGCTGCAGCCCACCCATGCACCACCCTTTTCCATGTGGAGTGAAGCGGAATGGAGACCTGTTTGAAAACTGCAGGGGGGACTTAAAACAGACAGAATATAATCATTACCCAAGCTGGAGCTGAGCCAGGACACCGGGGCTAACATGACTAATTTGCCAAGAGACACCTCCCCGAGCTGCCCTCAGCTGTCCACAAGACTGGGCAGAACCCGAAGGCTGCGACAGGGCGTACACTACCTCCCCACTATCTCCCGGCTTCCCGGGCACACACGTGTTCACAAGCGCACACGTGTTCACAAAACAGAAGGGCTGTAGAGCAACAAGGTAATCTTATAATTAAAGGAAAGCCTGTTTTTCAGGAAAACCTCCACCTTGTGGGGACCCTACCCACTAAAGGAAGCCAAGGTCCGTCTGGGAGCTCCCTCGTCACCTGCTCTAGGTGCCTTTCAGGTGAGTTAATCAACTAAGCAGGGCTTGTCTCTGGATTTCAGGACACACCCAACTTTGTGCCATTCCCTTTCAGTTCTCTGATATCCTCTTTGAAAAGCAGGCTGCTCCTTTGTTCAAGAGTATTAACTCAAATTCCTTTCCAGGGCCCACACCACACAAATGCAGGGCAGCAACCCAAAAGAACCAAGCTTCTTCCAGTTTTGCAGGAGTGGTGCAAACTAACCATCCCAGTTAGGAGAAATCCTAACCATCTTCCCTGTTTCCTTCCCTCAAGTTCCCCTATGTTGAAAGCAGGAACCAGATCCTATTTAAGATGTGCTTAATGGATCCAGTAGAAAGAGAGGCACCCAGAGTGGGCGGAGGGGCATCATCCCATTGGCCTCAAACCCTCCCTCAAGTGGGGGGGGGCGGCGGGTGCCTTGTTCTGAGAAGACTCCTACTGAGTTCACTCTAACCCAGACCAGGGACATAGGAGTCTGATACCGACAAAATGACACCTGGCCACTAAATCCAAGTCTTCCACATAAAGCCCTAAGAACTATGAAAACTGTCCACATAATCCCAGGTGTGTGTGTACAGTATGTGTGTTCTTGTAGGCGGATTGCATCAGACACACCCACATGGAGGGCAAGGAGAAACTGAAGCTGCAACCAACTACACAGGAACCAGAGCCAAGTAGAGCTGGAACTAAACTTCTGGCTCCCTTACTGAACCTCCCTGACCCTCAGTTTCTTCATCGGTAAAATAACGACTATTACCCCTACCTCAGTGAGGATGTGAGGACAAATGAGAGAACACGGCTGGAACAACACAGCACGGTGCCTGGCAGTCGTCTGAAGACAGGTGTCTGGCCTCAGCCTGGATGGACTGTGATCCAGGGAAGAACTCTCCCCACACAATCAAGACGTTCTTAACATTCGCCCCAAAAGTGCAGTGAATTTAAAACAGCCTGGTGGAGAAAATGGTCTAGAAAACCCCTCCTTGGCATTAGATTGTGACATCCTAACAAAAGGATCACTAATCAAAGAACAAATAAAAGAGAGCCCTGTGACCAGAGTAAGACCAGAGTAAGATCACCCTCACACCCGAGGTGTCTCCTCAGTGTGACACCCCACCCTGTGACAATCCAACATGAGCTACTAATGCCAGACGCTACGTGCACACTCAATGGTCATTCTAGTGTTACTGCACCAAAAGGAAGACAAGGTACTTCAATGACTGCATGGATTTCTAAGCGCCAAATTAAGTCTGCAAAGGACAGGAAGAACCACATTCCTCCACCAAGGAGAAGACAGGTGAGAAGTGACAGTGCTGGATAGTGCCGGACAGCCACTTAGAGCCCGCACCCTCTAGCCACATGACTCGCCAGGCTGCGAGTGTGGGAGAAGAGCCACTGGTGTGAAAAGCAGCGTTTGCAGCACAGCAGCGTGCAAATGTCACTTGTCCTTGGATGCGGAATTCTGCCGAAGGTCTCGGTGGCCCTCGCTGTTGCCCGCAGCAACTAGCACCGCGCCATTTGTAGCACGAGTGAAACACCCGGATTCGAAGGTAACCACCCTAGAACCGTGGAGGCAAACGCTGCCCGGGGGACGGGGTGCCAAGCCGGCCAAGTGGAAACGATGCCAGCGTTCACCGTTGTTTGCATCGCGGCCAGCATCGCGCCGCCGACCCACGGACCTCGCACCGGAGCGGCCAGGGACACCGCGAGCCCAGATCCAGGGCCGGACGGTCCAGCCAGGTCCCCGGTTCCGCTGTGAGCCCGGGCCGCGGCCTGGGGGACCACCGCGTCCTCTCGCGGCTCCTCCTCTGCCCGGCCCCAGCAGGTGTGGGGCCAGGTGTAGGGCCGGACCCCCCGCCCGGGTCCGGGGAGCTGCCCGCCCAGCACGAAGGCCGGCAGGGGAAGGAGGAAGTGGGCCTGGGGGGCAGGGCCCCCTTTCTCACTTTCCAACACCTCTCAACGACGTCCCCGCGGTGGGAAGCGACTCTCGATTTACAAGTGAAAAGGCGTCTGGGGGGGGGAGGGGCGTTTCCGGGGGCTTCAGGTAGCGCGGCCGGGGAGGGGGCGGGGCAGGCCCGCCAGGTAGCCGGGAGGGCGGGGAGGCGGGAAAGTGGGGCCGCACCTAGCTGCCAGGTGCCCGGCCTGCGGAGGGCGGGGCGCCAGGTACACCAGCCAGGAGGGAAGGGGCGGAGCCCACAGGCCTGCGGCCCCGGGGATCCGGGAGGCTTCACCCTAGCGATCGAGTGCCCTGGAACCCAGGGACCCCGGAAACCCACACGCCGGGAGGCCGAGTTTCCAGCTGGCCGACACCCCTGCACTCGGGGAAGGGCGGCCGGGCCCCGCCCCCTCCAGGAGCGCCGGGCCAGGTAGGGCGGGCCGGCGTCCACCTAGGCCCAACCTCGCCCTCCCCGCAACAGAAGGTCGAGCAGGACACCGGAAGTCGTCCCGCTGTCACTCTGGGCCGACCGAGGGGGTTCCCCGCGCCCCGGGCCCCACAAACCGCGCTGCAGAAACGAGAAGGAAATCGGCCTCTTTATGACTTAGGGGAGGCAATTCAATATTTCTTCCTGGCATAAAATAGGAATTGCTCTATTTACCCAGCCCGCAGGAGCGTCGTGAAGATTAACGACTGTGAAATGTTTTTAAGATCAAAAACATTCCCAGGTTTTACTTATAGGCACTTATATGTGCATATTGATATCTGCACAGCAAAATATGCTCTCCATTGATTGCCCTCCCTAAGTGACTTCTATTCCTTAATCTGAAACCCGCTGAGAAAAAGGAATCCGGGCCCACCTCAGTGTGCCCCTGGGACGTTAAGGGATGTAGGTAGGAAATGTCTTTTCGACTAGGCATCCACCCTGAGCCTCCTATCCATCCAGTCCCCTGGGCAGACAGAACAATCCAGCCAGCAGTGTGGACCACAGCTGAACGTCTGGAAGAGGGGAAATAACTTTGTAAACATTATTGGTCACCAACGCTGGGCAGAAAACACAGCACCCTACCCAGCTCATTACACAGATGCCCCCACCACACTTGGGCTCCATTGGGGTCTCCGGTGTTTGGAAAGCCTTGGCCGGCACTTGGACCCAGTGGTCAGCCAAGCTCTGCCATCGCTGGGAGCCCACGCGGCCCATCTGGCCCAGCAGCTTCAACAGCAAGGCCTCGAGCATGTCTGTTCCTCCCAGCAAAGCAAGGCCAAGTGACAGCACCAAGGATTCCACTGGCCTCCCCCTCACCCTACCCCACCTCCGCTCCACCCCACCCCCTCACTCAGGGGGCCTCTCCACTCCAGGGTGAACATTCTCAGTTCCCTCAACCTTCCTGGGACATGGTTTTGAGAGGTCTCTCAGGCCCTGCTGGCTCTGGCCGAATTCCAGGTGGGCAGGCCCAGAAGCTTGGGGCAACCTCTCCTGGGATATCCAGCACTGCCCCCACACCCCTTCCCTTGGCCCACGGGGGCCTGAACAAGGGCGGGACAAACTGACTTTGTTTGCACTTCTAGACCGGCGGCAGTAAAGGCCATCCATCAGCAAAGGAATAAGCTCGCAGCTAGAGTTCACTTAAAAGGAAAGTCGCACAAACCCTTTCCTGGCTCCTTACCCCCCTCCAGCAAAGAAACTTCACCTGCTGTTCCCCCTCTCCCTACTTTCCCCCCCTCCACACCCCCTTCGCACACACACCTGGGGCAGGTACAATACCAGCACTTTCAGGATCCATGCTGGCCATTCACACCTATGAAAGGATCCTTCACTAGCCTCAACATTTAGGAAGATTTTTAAATTGCCATATTGGAAAAAAAATCCCATTAGGCCAGAGGAGTTGACCTCTCTGATCTAGGTCTTCGGTTCCTTCCAGAGAAACTTCCTTGGATTCCATGACTCCATAATGAAGTTTTTGTTTGTCCTGGGCTTGGACAGATTGCCGGAGGCCAGATTTCAGGCATGGCTGGAGCCCAGCCGCGATTAGCTAGACTTTACAAGCCCTGAGCTTGCCTGGCGCTGCAGAAAGACCCACACACACCATCTCTGTGACACATTCTTTAACGTGGCCCCTTCAGGCTTCTGCCACAACCTGGGCTGGATGAGACACAGAAATACTGCCCCGATTTCCAAACAATCTTTAAGCCAACTGACAGTTTCTTTTTAAGTCATAAAGATCTGTTTCAATGCAAGAAGCACATTTCTGCTGATCAGGAGAGCTTTTGAAGGGAGTACAGACCAGCGACATAATTGGACATAATGGAAGAGGGGTGTGTGTGTGTGTGTGTGTGTGTGTGTGTGTGTATTTTACAAATGAGGAGGATTTTTAGAGCCACAATGGATGAAAAGCACTGCCTTTCCCCCTCCCTCCAACTCTCATCCCCAGGACTTTTCTGGACTCACAGAAGCCAACAACCAAAGGCAAGGCTGGCCACCAAGGTCAGGCTACAACAGCTCTTCAGGGTTAACATCCTTTAAACAGCAACAGACCTTCGGGAGAAACGAAGGCTCTATTATTACCTAGGACAGAAGAGTCACAATTCTCTATAAAACCAAAATTATCACTTGCCTCATTAATAGGAACCCAACCATGTTATCGCAATTGTTGTGAATATTAAGCCAACTCCAGGCAACCATCTGCTAAATTTAGTTAGGTAAACAGCTAAAGCAGATCATGTCTAAAACATTCGGTGAAGGAGAGACGGAAGCTTAGGTACATACAGAAACTGCAACTGGCCCCTAAGTTCTAACACTAAGTGTAGTTGTTAAAAATCCCAACGGGCATCAGCCCCCCACAATGGTCAATTATCTACATTGATTCCACTTAGGGTGAGGGTTAAAAGGGAACAGGAATGCAGGTCACTTCAGCTATAGAGTTGGCTCCACTTGGGGACCTCGGCTTCCACGTGGAAGCAGGAGGGCTCTGTGCATGGATGAGTAAGATTCGATCCAAGGGGAGCTTTTTCTGCAATGGCAGCAGCTGCGCAACAGAACATGGGCATCCAGCAAAACTCATCCTCGCTGCACTTGCCCTG